>PVKA01004051.1:43336-103085 GCA_004027165.1 Ctenomys sociabilis | reverse complement strand
TTTTTTTTTTTTTTTTTTTTTTTTTTTTTGGTTTTCAGCATTGGGCATTGAACCCGGGGTCTTTACTCTGAGCTGCATCCCCAACTCTTTATGCTTTGAGATAGGATCCGGCTAATTTGCCCAGGCTAGCCTTGAATTTGTGATCCTCGAGCCTCCACCTCCAAGCGGCTGGGCTCACAGGCACGCGTGATCACACTGGCTGCATCTGTTGTCAAATGGTTTGAGTGCCTGGATGGATGTTTTTGGTCTGGTCTCTCTGGCCAAGTGGGTTGATCACGGTTTCCACTTGAACTTGGCTCTATCTCCTTCATGGTGCGCACTGCAGTGTAGCTGTTGCTTTGAGCTTTTGTAGTGAATGGCCAGTGATTCAGGAGAGATTTTAAGGCAATTTCTTTGTCTTTTCTAGTGTGTTCACAACTATTCCACATTAAATAAAGCCGAATTGTGAGATGGCTCTAGCACTCTGACCCTAGTGGCTTGCTGTTCCTGTATAGACGTTTACAGTACAGATGTGCCCAGCCCCGGGAGCAAGTGGAACAGACTGCAACCCGCAGCACATCTCCCAAGCCACATGTACTCGCACAGAGCTTTTCTGCCCCTAGGGGAAGGAGGCACCCTCTTTTTTAACTGATCTGCAAAGCTCCCCAGGCCCAGCCTTATCTCTGAGTCATGAAATGCTCTATTGGTACATTTTGTAACCTGATTTCATTCAGAGGCTTGGTGCCTCCATCGAAAGCACCAGGCTCCTCATGGATGAACTAAAATGATAAAAATGGAAATTTTGAAAATCTGTTCTTTTTCCCCCCACCGTGTGCAACTTTTGGCTACTGCCCAACTCTGTCTAGTTTGGGAACTGTGATTCCCTGGGACTGGAGAAGAGCCATTCCAGCTCCCCTCTGGTTGCTGGCTTAGCAGAACCTCCCTCAGCCCACAGCTGAATTCCAGCTCCTGGGAAGAAATGTCCTAGACAGAGCGAACCCCAGCCTGGAGCCTGTCAGAGGTTGTGTCATGTGTTTGCATTGTACAGAGAGCGGGCTGGCTTTCCGGACCAGCTCCCTCCTCCCTGCTTGCCCCTCGGAGTGGAGGAATGAAGCCGGTGAACGTCTAGACAGTGTCTGCTTGGCAGCCAGCCTTCCCAGCACGCTCCACTCAGCTCTGCAGCTCTGACTTTGCTCTGTGGCTCTGACTTTGGTGGCCTCCTCTAGCTCCTTTTCCCAGTTTTCTTTGTCAGCCTTAAAAGATCTCAGGAGACTGGCATGGACAGCACACACAGAAAGCAGCTGAGTGGATTTGTGAGCCTGCCAGCGCTGGGCTGCCCGGAGAAGCTCAGGTGGAAAGCAGCAGCAGTGCTGGCCAACGGCGTGGCTGCGGTCTCACGTTTCTGGTGGTCGCTGGCTTCACACAAACCTCCAGAGAGCGCAGGGCAGCCAGGCAGCCAGGCCTGAGCCTCTCTTTGAGTGGACTTGGGCAAGTCACCTGAACCCTCCTTCCAGACGGGTGCGTGAGCATTAAGTCTAGTGCTGAAATACTACCCATGTAGAAGGCAGATGTTCTAGATTGGATTTTCGAAATAACCTGTTTCATGGGATTAGGATATTTGATTATCTCCTTGTCTTGATTTCTGGCCCGAGGAGGAATAGTTAGAAAGAGTGGCTGGTCAAGAGCAAGCAAACAGGATGAGTGACAGCAGGATGCCCCTTACTTCTCCACAATGTGGAACATGTGGCATTTGTGGTTTCCATGCCCCGGGACCCTACGTGCTCTTTGCCTCACAGCGAACAGGTACTTTATAAACCAGCTATGTAACAACGCTGGACCAGAAATGAAGATGCTGCATCCCCTTAAAGTTTTGGGATTTTTTTTTGTTTGTATTTTAGGTAGGTTCTCAATAGGTAGCCCAGGCTGTCTTCTAACTCATGACCATCCACTTGCCTCAGCCTCTCCACTGCTGGGATTACAGGCATGTATTGTCACAACTGTCTTAAAAAGAAATCTTAAAAAAAAAGACAAGCTTCAGTCCACCTTGTACAATCCAGTTTCTTTAAAAAAAAACAAGATTGCTTTTAATAATAATGCAATATTACAAATAGCTTACAAAGTGGCTATTAATGAAAATGTGAGATTGGACTCTGACTTTGTTTTTTAGCGTCCTTGCTTTTGGCCCTCATCATACTGGCTTCTGACTGGGCACTGGTGAAGTTCCAACCTTGGTCCCCAGATCTGATCTCCAAATCAGCTTTAGGAGCCTCACATGGGTGAGGGGAGGATTGTGTGTGGCGGGTTACTGGGGATTGAACCTGGGACTTTTGCGCTGAGCTACATCGTCAGCCATTTTATTTTTTTATTTTAATTTTGGAATAGAGTTTTGTTGAGTTGCTATCTTGCCCAGTCTGGGCTCAAATATGCCAACCTGTTGTCTCAATTTCCCAGAGTACTGAGATTACAGGCATGTGTCACAATGCTAAAACTCATCCTTCATTTGAGTTTTATTTTTCTGGGGTTCAAATCCTGTGCTTTACCACTGAGCTATACTCCCAGCCCATAAGCCTTTATTACTGTCCATCAGCACCTGTCTTTGGCTTTATCCTCAGAGATTAAATCAAATGATTGTTGGGTGCACACAGTAGGAAAGCAGAGGCCATCCAAAGTGTTTGGTCTTGCTGAAATGTTTGGTGCCTTGTCTGTACTTCTGTTCCAGAATCCTGCTAGATAACCCCTTACTGCTAAATTGTGCCAACTGTTGGTCCTGAGTAGGGGGTCTGTGCAGTGGTGCTTATATTTTTTTCTAATAATGGGTCTGGCATGTATTAGCAATGAATTTAGATCGCTGTGCCTCAGGGCACATTGTGTGTGAATGTGTGTGCGTGCACATGTGTGTTTACACGTGTATGTACACATAAACACACTGACTTAAATCTCAGCACTTGCAGAGTGCAGCCGTCTACCTGTATCCCCTATAGTGAGCTATTCTTCAAAAGCAAATTCCTATGGAAACTAATGAGGAGGAACAAACATTATTAAATTTTCCTTGATTTATGTATTTTATTTCAATTTACTTAGAATGTTACAAAGCACAAGGGCCTAAGTTTAATCAATTAAAAAAAAAAAAAGCAATAGAATGTCACAGTGTTCCCATTTCTTTCTTAGACCAAGCATACCAACCAGTACTTGTTTTTATGACTGTGAAGCTTGGACTGCTGGGGGATTAGCAATGTGTGTCATTCATTCATTTATTCTTTACCTAGATTTTTGCCCCCTTCTCAAATCCATGGCTCACACGTCCAATTATACTGTAAAGATTGGGTGAATTGAGTATATTTTCAGCCATGGAGAGGGACCTCAGTTTGTGGCACTATTTGCAACAGCGAAGTGAAGATGTTTGAGGAATTTAAAGGTGGTCTAGAAGAATTCCCAAGAATACTTGACTTATTCAAATCTTGGTGTAAAACTGTTACACGCGAGCATCTAATACGAGTGAAGCAGAGATACAGATGCCCACCCTGAGCACAGAGTCCACCATACCTGTGTTTTCTTTAAGAATGAGGTCTCTATCTTGAGGACCCAGGGCTTCTTGTGGCCTAGCAAAAGCCACTGTGGGATCAGAGTAAATGTGTATGCATTGTGCTCGCTGTATTCAAATGCTCACGGTACCAGTGCAGTGCAAGGACATTGCCATCTTGCATCTTTGCTGTTTGCTGATTGAGATACTGCCATTGTCTGAGGCAAGATGCTGCCTATGTCTCCTGGCTTCTCCTAGAGTCCCAAGAATCTGTCTGTACAGTGTCCATTTGTGCTTTTCTTTGCCCATCTTTCTTCCTCTGCATTTTTTTTTTGTGTGTGTGTGAAACCAGGGACTGAACTCAGGGCCTTGTGCTTGCCAGGCAAGTGTGTATTCTACTGAGCTATCTCCCTGGTCCCTCTTCTCTGCATATTTCCATTTCTTTTTTTTCCAAGGTCTTTACACTGAGCTGTATCACTAGCCTTTTTTCTTTTGAGATGGGGCTTCACTGAGTCACTAAATTGTCCAGACTGGACTTGAACTTGGGCATCCTCTTGCCTCGGCCTCCCACATTGCTGGGGTTGCAGGCATATACCGCTATACCCAATGTCTTTCTTACCCAGTGTGGCTTTAGTGTTGCTGGCAGCCATATATAGAGAAGCAAATTTCCTGGTTTAGGCATTTTAAGAGTAAAGCTTTTATTTTGTCCATTAATCAGAATCTTCATCATGCTAAAACAGAACAGTTTTCTTCGTGGTACCAAGGGCTGGAGAATGATCAAAGAAAACCCCAGCTTGAGAAAACACTACTTTAGGTGTGAGCTCATTTCAGGTTTCTCAGTTTCCTTTCTTGAAGGATGGGACTAGAAGGAGAGCAAAACTAGGGAGCATTTTGGGTAGAGGCCAGACACTCAGGTTTTGCTATGCTAAGGGTTTGGCATAATGAATTCAGGGTTGACTGCAGTCTTAAGAAAATTCCCTAAGCTCACAGGTCAGGTTGTTTAAAGACAGTTACAAAGGTAGCAGCTTTCTCATAGAAGTATAATCAGAATAGTCTTAGTTTTTATTTTCTACAAAATGATACATATAATTTAATCCAGGTACGATATTATAAAAGTTGAGGGTTTATTGTTATTGTTATTTATTCCATAGCCTAGTTTAGATGTTGTTCTTTACTTTTTTGAGACAAAAATAAAGAAATTGTGGTGGTGTTATAAAATGCTATGCAAACAGCTAGTGCTTGCTTATTCTTAACCCCACCTTGTTATTGGCAGCTCAGAAATTGTATTTCCACTCAGAATTCCCCTTGCATATTTGATGAAACAGAAGGCTTTCATTTCCTGCCCAAATTGCTCCATCAAACTGCAGCGTGCATTAGAGGGAGAAGCTGGTTTCCTCTCCACTGGCTGTGTTTCACTTGGTTGACTGGGTGGTTTCCTAGGTGGTGCTATCATTTTGTGCAGCGCAAGTGGCATTGTCATTTAGTGATGATGTTTACTCTTAGCACTGCCCTGGGATGTAAAGATCTCCTTGTTGCCCAGTGGTTTGTTGTGTCAGGAAAAGTCTGCTCTCAGCCTAGGCTAGTGAGTGCTTTCTAGCTCTTGCCCACACTTTCTCTCTCTCCGTGTGTGTGTGTGTGTGTGTGTCCCTCTCAGATCCATGAGTGCTGTTGGAGCCTTTAGATATCAATCTTTGGGCTCAGATGTGACAATAGCTACATTTAGAAAATCATGACATTTTCTTTGAAGGTCAGACAAAAGTTAGGGATTTCTACGGCTGAGGGAGATCAAAGTGTGAATTGTCCACAAATAATTTTTGTCCTAGAAAAAAAGGTGGAACAAAGAGGAAGTAGGAAAATATTGATAAGTCAGACTGGTAGAAGAGGATGGAGGAGTAGTACAGGTAGGAAAATTTTATTGTATTGTATTTATTTATTTTTGTGGTACCAGGGATTGAACTCAGGACCTTGTGCTTGCCAGGTAAACACTTATTCTACTGAGTTATCTCCCTGGCCTGGAAAATTTTAATTGTACTGGGAAAGTTTTAATTGTGGTGGGTTAAGCAAATGAAGATGACATGATAAAGTAAATGCTTTCTGGTCTTTATCTTAAATATTAGTTGTTGCTTCAATTTCAGGGGACAGAACTACAGGGAGAGGAGACCTAAAGAGCCTGGGCTTGTGTTGCAAATTGAGTGATGTTAGAGCCTGTGTTGAGTTAAATAGTCCTTTGCCTGAAGATCTTGCAGTGTTCATGTGTATTGTTTATGACTCTTTAGGAGGAAGGTATCAGAAATACTTCTATTTATTTTTTAATAATTTTATTGAGAAATAGCAATGAGACACTTTCAAAACTGATTGTTTCAAAAGCAGTTAGTAGGACAGTTTCACAAACACTATTAGAACAAATGTTTCTATTCATTGAATTAAGAGAAAGTTGTTGTATATCTATCCTAACTATTTTGAAATATACAGATACAAAATGGTCTCTTATTTGTATCCTCTTTTCTGTTTAGTTTTCTCAGAGATGGCTATTCCATTGTCTTTTAAATATTGTAGGTGCATGAATTCAGCAAAATATTCCAATATAGTCCAATAGTCCATAATAGTAGTGGGTTTTCCATAGGACTGGCAATGTGAGAACTTGTTGACTTGAGCCTTATACAATTCAGCATATTAATATGGCTTTACTTTTTTTATACCTCGTTTTTATACTTTTCTGCTGAATGGTTAAGACTAAGATAAAGCAAGACCTATATAACGAGAAATGCAACTTTATATCTGATGTCAGTCAAATCCCTTCAGGATTTGTCCTGTAACCCTGTACCGCATTTTGTAGATCCTTTGTCAGTGTCAGCCATGTGGATGAGTCATGACCATTGCTTGACCAATTTGCTCTCTGTGAAAGCCTGAGAGAATGTTTTCTCTCCATGTGACTTTCTTTAGGTGTACTCTACATCATTGGTCACTTTCTTCTGTGGCCCCATAATCTCCTTGATCAGAAAATTTAGGACACAACTGAGTTACACGATGTTACAGTACAGGTTCTTCTATGTCCTGAGTCTTCACTGACCTTGAAATGCTAGGGCCAAAATGTTGGCTGTCCTTGCAGCCCTTCTTTTCCTCTAATTTTTGATCTGCAAACTTAGGTTGTTAGCCCTCCAGAAGAGAAGCTTGTTATTATTATCCTACAACATAGGCAGTTGAGCTTACCTCACTATTGGTATCAGAAGTATTATTTTCTAGCCATTTACTACGGGACATTTTTTTTAAAAAAAGTAGCATAGATATTTCAAGACTAGACCAGCATTCTATGGTCTAGTCCTAAGATTCTCGGAGTCTCTTCACATCCGACTATAGGCCTTAGTGACATCGCCAAGCTCACTCAACTAATTCCATCTCATTCATGAAACTCATGTGGAGCCCAGAGCCAATCAGCAAAGATCCCTCTTGGAGGGACACCGGGCTGGGCCATCAGCAGGTCTTTCTCCATACCTACCTCTGGCTTTTCTGCATATCAAACAGGATTACCCAGGAATTTTCTGTTTGACATTTCACTTTCCCTACCTGTTGGGTTAATATTAGCCCTTAGTTATTGTATACTGATCAGGTTCAAGATCTCCCAAATGAGTGGAAAGTGAAGTCTAAATAAAAGAGACAAATGCTATGATTTCAAGGCTCCAGGAGGATCAGAAACCCTTTCAGAGAATTCAAGATTCTTGGGGTTTAAGATGATCAGAACCAAGGCAGGGAATACTGAAGAACGGTGAGACTCCCTCAAGGGCTTCTCCGACCTTATGTTAATTTATGAGCTCTGTTATCTCCAGGAACATCTCCACCCAATAGTGAGGTGCCTACAGCTCCAGTCCTTATCTAGTTAAGTGAGGTTAGAGCTAGGTGGTCCTTAGCTGTGGCCTTGTCTTGTCCTTTGGTTTACTGTCACTATAGACCTCAGTCAATCAGGACCAGCAACTCTGTTCACTTACTATAAGTGCACTGCCCATCTCCAGACAAAGGGCCTAGGCCTTGGACAGACTTACAAGTAAATGTAGAAAGCCAATTGGCTAATATAAATCCTGCTCAGAGCCACTTTGTAGTGGCCTACCCATATATATATATATATATATATATATCCCAGTCCCTCGGCGTGTCCTGTGGACTGTACTGTCAGAATGTAGCAGCTCTCCCGTGACTGCTCCCTTTCTCCTTTGTTGCCACCACCATCCAAGTCATCATCCTGTTGTGTCTGAGCTACTGCAGTAACACCCTTGCCTCTCTATCTGGTCATATCGTTTCCTGTATAAAACCAGTGGCTCCTATTTCATTAAGAATAAATATCAAGGCTGGGGAGGTAGCTCAGCAGCCTGAGTGCCTGCCTGGCAAGTGGAAGGACGCGCATGCGTTCAGCCCCTGGTACCACGTGCTGGATCGTTGTAAGTCAAAGCTGCATAGTGAGACGCTGTACCAAACAAATAAATAAATCACTTCTTCTCAATGGCTGTATGGCCCTCATGCTCTACCCCCTGCCTGCTTCTCCCAGTTTACCTCACTCCTCCCTGCTGTGTGCCACTTCCACACTACCCCACTCCTTTGGCTCCCAGAACACAACAAATTCTACCCTACTTCAGAATCTTGACACATTTTGTTTCTTTGTGTGAACAGCTCTCATGCTTCAGATTTCAGCTGCAGAGTATTCTCTGCACACTTAGTTTGAAGATACCCTCATTCAGATTTGTGTCATTCATACTCTGTTTTCCTCCAGACTTATTCATCACAGTTTGAAATGAATTTTTTTAGGGGGGGGGTTGTTTGTTTGTTTGTTTAGACACCGTGCTCCTAGGATATACAGTACTTCAGAACTGTGCTCTTGTCTGCCTCATTTGCCATTGTGTCTCCAGCACCATCACAGGTGCTTAGTAGATATTTGATGAATTAACTCACTGAGTGGATTGATCACTGAGGCTGGACGTCTGATAGGTAATAGGAGGAGGTTCCCAGTGACATCCATAGCTAGGAGCCTCGTGTTGCCATTGTCATCCCCGCAGCACTCTGTGAGCGTATTGTGCATGTGGAAACACGAACTTTGAGTGTGATAGAGACCCTGAACTTGCTTAATCAGACACCTTGATTCCAACTCTCTCGTGTCCAGGTGAAGCTGAAATTTAAGCAAGGGCCATCTGAATAGTGAATGTTTTCATTCTTCCATGGTCAGCAATTCTGATATAACTGGGCACCATTCCTGGAGGAAGCTGATGTCCTAAGGAATAGGACATAAAGCACTAAATCCCCTTGGTGTGAGTCCTTGCCCTTAGTCACTTTGTCTTCTGACCTTGCCATTTGCTGAAACCTTTACTTTTAAGGATCCTTTCTGTCTCCTGTCATTTGAAAAGCAACTGTAATGTCTCCAATAGGAGTAAAACAGTGGGAAAAAGCACTCAGTGTTGCTAAATTTGCACATTCACATCTCAAAGGAAAAGTCAGTGATTGCAGGGAAAGGTCCCAGTGATCAGGTGGGATCAGGTAGAGTCCCGGGAGCAGGCCACCTTACTGCCGGCCAGCTCTCCAAACCTTGTTCTAACCTGTAGACTATCTTCCTGGATCACCGTAGCACACTGCTGCACTTCTCAGTGGAGTTTAGTGATTTTTCAAGGTAATTGTTACTGTTTGGGTGTAGATGGCTCCCCAAAGCCTTGTGTGGTCATACGTGGGACTTTTTCAAAGTAGAGCGTGTGATGCTGGGATTAAGGGTATGTGATTACTAAATCAGTCCACTGATTGGTTTGGCACTGCTCTACTGCTGTCCTAGATACAATATAAGAGGGTCCAAAAGATGCTGTTAAGGTCCCTTGTGCCTTTTGCTCTCCTGTGCCCACCATGAGCTGTTCTCTGTGAAGCCATCCTGCCTCAGAGGCCAACCGATTAGAAACTGAAACCTCTACGGACTGAGCTAAATAAATATTTCCCCCCTTTAACTTTGAGTGTTAGAGAATTTGTCTCAGCAATGAGAAAAGTAACTAAGACAGTAATGAAAAACAGTTAAATATGTGGCATTTCTCCAGAGTTACAAAGAAAGGGTAGTGGAGTTTGGAGAACTAGCATTATGTAATATTTGGGAGTATTTTTACCACAAATGATAATTCATCCATAGCAACTAGCTTAGTTGGCCTTTGTATAGAGCTTCTTTGTTACATTTTTAAATAGTAAATGAGGTCTTCATGCATTATTAGTACAGCTTGAGGGTCTCCTGGGATTTTACTCTGCAAAAAGAGGGGTTTGGTGCAGTGGAACAGAATACCTGGCAGTTGCTCATTGGTGGAACTGCTGACAGCTAAGGCTTCACTGGCCAGCAGCGGTTAGGTTTTACAGCTCCTTCCCCCCAGCTGTGACTTCCCAGATGCTCCAAAGAAAGAATGCAAGGCAGGCATGTCTCTGGAAGAATGTAATGTGCCTTTAATCTGAGAGGGAGAGAGAGGGAGGGAGGAAGGGAGAGAGGAAGAAAAAGAAAGAGGGAGAGAGAGTGAGAGCAGGAGAGCAAGAATGGGAGAGAGAGAATAGAATAAAGGAGAGCATATTGAGACCTGGCAGCAGGAGAGTGAAGCAGTTGAACGAAGAAAAAGTCTTGAGATGATATATACAACTCATTACCAAATTTGTTCAAGTATGTTTGTGCCAAAAATATTTATAGTTAAAAGGAGTCTCAAAATAGGCCCAGTTTAAATTAACCTTTTGTCTTTGTTCCTGAGCTAACATGCAAAATATCCCAAAGACAGGAAAGGGCAAACACTTTTGCTTTCTTACAGTGACCACAGGATGGTCAATGAGCATTGAGAGCAGAGCCAGTTAGCTTCTGGGCCCAGGACACCTGCCCCTGTTTTCAGTGCACTGGGTATTCGTTGCTTCAGCCTTCTGGTCCCAGAAGCACTGCAGTCCAGCGCACTGCCTGGCTCCTGAGTTTGGGTAGTATCCATTGACTTCAGTTATGTGCACCAGTTCTAAACATTTGGAACATATGGAAAGTGTCTCTTCCTACCCAGACTGTTCCCCCTCAGGTTCAGGAATGTCAGAACTGAGGATTCATTGTTTAGCTACTGGTCACAGGTGGCTCTTGGGCATTTGAAAAGTAGTCCATTTATGATGTGCCCTAACTGGAAAATATAGACCAGAGTCCAAACTCTAGTATGAAAAGAAAATATGTAACACTGATATCATGTCCAAATGATAATATTGGTGATATACGGCCTTAAATTGTTCAAATTGGTATTATTTGTTCCTTCTGACTTTTTAAAAATGTAGCTAGCTACAACATTTAACTTATATGTGAGACTGGCATTCTATTCCTGTTACACAGAACTGCCCTTTCAGTGTTGCCACTTAACCATACACTACATCTAGCTACACACTGCCTTGAGTTATCTCTGTTATATTGTGGTATTCTGTGATTTGAGTCCCTGTACTTATACCCCTGTCTCCACCCCTAAACTCTAAGCTGTTAGACAACAACCCTATTGTTTTGTTGTTAAGCAGTGGATTTCATCAATGGAAAGAAAAATACATGGATTTGTGTTTGCCCTGTTACTTTTTCCCCCAAAGGAATGGATTTTTACATAGTTCTCAGTTCCAGAAAGATGGGTATTTTTCTCTAAACTAGACTGTTAAAATCCAGGGTACCTCCCAAAGGGTGCCAGAACTTTGGGCACACTTGCCCGGCAGCAAACAGTAGGGTTCTTTAACATGGGTGACAAGCTGTAAGACATCCTTTTTGACTTCCAAAAATCAGAAAATTCCAGATTAAACACACCTACACTCCACTTTCCAGGGCCCCTCTGATATAGGTGCACGTATACAAGGCATGTTGGTCCAGTGGCTTCCATCCTTAAAGCAAGGTGGAGAAGAGGGTTTGCCTTCTATGGTTGGCAGGTAACTGTCAGGAATTCCTACTGAACACCCAGCTTTCCCACAGTCTCTGGAAAGTGCTAAAATGCACCCTGGGTGGGCCTTCCCCCTAAACGTCCTACAGTTCTGCAGCTGAGCTTGTGGCTCAAGTGCAGCTTATAATATCCAGGCTGGGTCTATTATGCGCAAAGTACAGTGATTTCTGCTGGTCCCCCAGGAGAATCTGACCTTTCTCTGTATTTCCTGACTACAGTGTTCCGGAGCCACTGATTTTGGTTCTCCTCATAAGGAAAGTACAAGAATATACTCCTGGGAACTACCCTGTATCCAGGCAGATTTATGAGGTCTGCCTGTGGGAATGATCTCACTTCACTGATGGCTTTATCACTGTAAACAATTCATTGGGAATTCCCTCCCTTTGGTGACAACATGTGAAGTGAATGACTTTATGTTTGCATTAGTTGAAAGGATTTATAGTGACAAAGATTTAGGAGCAACCAGCAAGAACAAGGGTGGTCCCATCTGCTCAGGTCCTCAGGAGCAGAATCCCTGAAGGTCCCCATGTGGCTGCTGCATCAAGGGACATTGAGGCTGTAAGAAGTAATCTTTGAGTATTTTCTTTGGGTATCTAATTAATCCTAGGAGTTTGGGTTTGGGCTTAGAGGTCTCTAAGCATAATGTCGCATTGGAATTCAGTCTCAGAATCCATGGCTGGATTTCTGGGGGCCCATCAACATCAAGTTACAATTCCTACTCTATAAAATGAAAATAACTTTTCCCATAGATGACCAGGTCCTGCAGTTATGGCTGCTATCTATGTGCATTGATGTAAGGGAGTGAAGGGGAGCTAGGTGGAGATCATCCTGGAGGGCCGGGCAGTGGGGAAGCCTGAGTGTGAAGAACACTACCTGCCACTGGCATTTCCCTGAAAGACTATTCCTAGGACTCCTGCCCCCCTCTCCTGGCCAGCGGTTGCCATGGCAACACAATGTCTGAGAACTTCTAATTACATCTGTCTGCTTCTCCTAGAACCCTATGGAGCCACACATATGGAGTCTTCATTTAGCCTGGAGTTTCTTGCTGGGTTTTAACTCCTTCATCTTTGGGCTGGTGAATAATTATCAGGAAGCTAGAAACTTGACAGCTGCTGTGCTGTTACACTGCCTAGGAGGGTCACCAAGGCATTGTCCTTGTTTTATCGTGTAGACTCATGCTACTGTGCTGTGCTGGGCCTCCTGTCTTCATTTGTTCTGGTCACCCCTGATCTCCCTGGCCCTGCCCATCTTCTGTCACCCTGTCAGATGGCCGCAGTTCTAGTTGGGCATCACAGTTCCTTTTAATGTGCCCAAGCCCATGGCTTCCCTCACCGCTCACTTGCCAGTGTATTCTAGCCCACTTGTAAAATCTGCCCAGTGGGTGAGCCCCAGGGGAGTCCCCAGAGCATTGCAGTAATGGAGGAGGGGACAGCAAAAGAAGCAGCTCCGTTTTCTGGTCTAAGGATACAGAGCACCCATCCTCCCCTTGCCTGCCAAGACTGCAGGGCTCAGGTTCCTCAGCAGGGTTCACACAGCAGCTGTCTTGGGTAATAAGCCCATACTCACAGTTTCTTTTGCCCCTTTTCCCCACTTGCTTCTTTTTGTCTCTGCTTCTCCCATGTGTGTGACCCAAGTGTCAGGCTATTCTTTGGTTGTTAATGCTCTACCTTCTTTCTGTCCATCAAATTCTTATTTAATGAAAATAGCTTAGCTAAATTATGTATTAATTGTGGAGATGAGAAACAGCCATTTCAGCTCTCCCTCGTCCTGTCCATCCCATCACACACACACACACACACACACACACACACACACACACACACAGTTTTTCTGTGGCTCTAAAATAATCCCAAATGAGTGAAATTCCAGGCCAAATATTTGTGGTCTGTTGGGAAAGATGAAGTCTTCAGACCTTTTTCCCAGCAAATACGAGGGAACAGCCCCAGAACAGAGTGAGCACAAGTGCTGGCCTTTCTGCCCCTCCCAGGCTTGGGGCAGTTTGGCTCCATCTTGCTTTTGTTAATTTTTTATACTGAGGACCGAACTCAGGATCTTGCACTTTCCAGGCAGGTGTTTGTGCCACTGAGCTACCTCCTCAGCCATCTTGCCCTTCTGTGCTTTCAGCTGAGTTTGACTGAGTGTCACAGGGTGTTATACCAGGACCTGAAGAAAGAATCTAAAACCTATTTTTTGTCCTGTAGAAGCTTATAGGTTAGTTTGAAAGATGGAATATGTAGTTATTTGAAAGTTAAATCACTTCCAAAAATGGTCAAAATGAGTTCATACACAGAGGAATCAAAGGTCAAGGAAGAAGGATTTCATACCAGTCATAAAGAAAAGGTCACTGGGAATGCAGTGGTATAACTTGAGCTGATCCCTGAAGGACAAGAAAGATTTAGACCAGCAAGACAATAAATCAGACTTCCCAGATGATGACATTATTTTTTAAACTGGTCTTGTGGGACATCCTCTGCCCATCTGAAGGTTAAAGGAACATCGAACAATACCTGGTACTGGTAGTGCTGACATTTTCAAAGGGTAATGAGCTCTCATTTAAAAATGTGAAACCTCAGGAGCCCTGTACTCTTATTTTAATCTGCTGTGACTTAAATGTGCCATGGCTAACAGCTCTGCTGACAGAAGCATCCCTCAGAAACATCCCTCTACGTAGCCAGAGACTCTGAGAAGTGAAGAGTTACTGTCATGAGGCTGGAGATCTTGAGGCCATATAAACAATGAAGTCACCCAGGAGAGAGAAAAGACCCTGTGCCATGCACTAAAGGCTTCACTAAATGTGCCCAGGGAGATGCCATTAGATGACAGTGTTGGGCAACCAGCTCTGTGCCAGTTCACATGAGTGGAAGAAGAGTGCTTTGCTTTCAGAGCACAGGGAGTTGTGTGCAAATGGCAATAATAAAAAAGAACTGCAGCTATAGTGGGAGGAATACTCAAGACTCTGCTACAGTGGATTCCTTCCCCAGAGGGTACATGGTGTCCGCATCCACCCAGGGACTGCCTTTCTACCTCAGGCAAAGTCAGGCAGAGAACGAAATACCTACAGGTTATATTGAGCTCCATTTGCCTCAATCACATCCGAGCAGTAAATCCTGCATGCCATTACAAAATCTAAATAATGAATCCTAGTTGGTTCTGGGAAGAGAAAAATTGCAGAGGCAGTGGGTTGGCTTGCTTGGGATGAAGTGCTAAGAACATCCAAAGACGCTGGTCCAGACGTGGCAGGTGCTATAGGGAGTGCTTCTAGCACTGGCTGTCTGGACCTCTTGTGCATCTGCCCCAGAGCCTTCTCCTATTTGTAAGTTAAAGAGTGTGGGATTTAGGTGTGTGGGATTTTTTTGGTGGGGAGGGGGTCGAGAGACTTTTGATCAACCATTTTCCTTGAACTACATGTGGAAATAATTAGAGCATGAATGCTGAGTAAATGTGAGTCCTGGCAGTCCCAGACATATTTTAGTGACAGGTTCTTGGCAGGAATGAAGACTTGTGAATCTCCTGTGAGTTTCCTTTACCCATCCCCCCCTTTCATGCAAGGCAAACTAGAATGAAAACTTCATTAGTAGCACTCTAGGGAAGTTAAGGGCTTCAGCCATTCACCAAGGGCAAAATCAGAGCACTCATTTGGATTCCATCACTGCTTCATTGGCTTCCTCTGTCATGATCCAGGAGAGAATGAAAAGGTACTGCTTATGACAATCCTCTGACTGAGAACCAACTTTAATCCTACCAGGGAAATTCTGAAACACCATCAGGAACTCTGTGTGTAACCAATCTCTTGGTTTGGGTATTTAAATTAGCTTCCTTGGAAGGATAAATAAAGATTGGTATCCAGGATCATCTAAAATGGAAAATTCTTGAGCTTTGTAGTTAACAGAAGTCTAGCAGTGTTAAGACACTAAAGTATCACATGGAACTCCCCTGTGTCTTGTAGATGGAAAAACTGAGGCCCGGAGATATCGAGCCCTTTTTCCTCAGTCATACTGCGCTAGAAGCAGAGATGTGTCCGGGACCTGTATCCAGCCTCCTCTTTTCTAACATAGGACCTCACTGCCTCTGCCCAGGCTCTGGGCTCTCAGTCACTGGTTTAGGCTTCAGCAGAGGTTTAAGAGCTTTTCTCCGGGTGGGGGTGCTGCTGTTTCATCCCAGTGTTTGCCAAGTCATTGCTCATGCAGTGTCATTCATCATCATCCTCTCGTCCCCTGGAGAGCACTCCAGACTACCTGGCCCACTTCCCGGTTTTCTGAATGCTCCTTCTCTGCTTTCTTCACTGCCGTGCCTTCAGACCCCTCAGATAGTTGCGCAGGGTCTGAACCCTGACCTGTGTTCTGCTTGCCAAACCATGTGCCCTGTCCCCTAGTGCATTTTCCCAGAGGAGCAGGTCCCTTTTCTAATTTTCAGAAAGCCCCCTGTGGGTGGGCAGCCTGTTCTCTCTCCGCTGCTGTATATCCTTTTCCTCCCTCTCACCAGTCACCCTCGGCCTTCCATCCCACCCTTTCCTCCTGAGCTCACTGGTGGCTGCCCTGCCCCTGCGTCTCACTCTTACACACATGACATCCAGATGTGCATCTTTCAGCTCTCAGTGGGATGTGTCACTGTCCCCTTGGAATCCCACCTGTACCTGACTCAGGAAGGCCTGCCCCACCCTCACTCAGCCTCTTTCCAGGGTTCTGCCTCTCACAGAGACTCCACCAGCCTTCTGGGTCCTCACAGCCACAGATCTTGGCAGGTCCCCACGTTTTCCCCTTTTTCCCTTTGTCTTGTATGTTGTCAGACCTTGTTATTCTTTTTTTAGGAAAACTAATCTTCATTTGACTTTTAGTTAACAGATTAACTTCTGAGCCACATTGTAAATAAAATGTAAAAACTGCATCATACATGAACTATATTCACATCTTTGAACATTGTTTGCTTCTGAAAGGTATGATCAGTGGAGGGTGGGGGTGGCACACACCAGCACTTGGAGGCTGAGGCAGGAGGATTGCCACAAGTTTGAAGCCAGCCAGGGATACATAGTTCAAGGCCAAGTTAAACTACATTGAAACTCTCAAAAAATATGGCAGTTATGACTTTTACTGTTTGTTCCATATATTTTGTATATTTCTATTTCATTAATCCTAAAAGTACACTAAAGTCAGGATGAATTTTATGACCAGTGGCTGCCAGTATTTCAGCATCAGCACTGCCCCATGCTGTGTAAAATGATGGCACTATTTTGAGGGGAGGTTAAACTTAATGAAGTACAGTACATAGACTAAAAAAGGGACAGGGATACTATGAAAGCAGCGCATTTTCCAATGCTGGAAGTAGTTCTATCCAGGCTTCAGGCCTGAGTCCCTCTTTCTTCCAGCTCCAAAGTTGCTCAACTAAATTTTCAAAATATTCCCACTGGAATTTGGAGTCTGTGAGTCTGAAGGCCATAATTTCATGTGTCACTACAGTGTTGCTTCATATCCAGTGTTCATTCATCCTTTTTAATCTTGGAGTAAAACTGAGTTACTTTTACCCCAAAGATAGGAACTTGGAGGCAAAAACCATATGAACGAGCTTTTCAGTCTCTGAGGTATAGTGGCACGAGAGTTTTAAAATAACCTCTAGTCTTCACAAAATAATTTTAATACTTTGTGTCTGAGCTAGCAGCATCTTGCCCTGTGACATTCCTATACATATATAATCATTTACCCTAGTACAAATATTACAAGAGTAACACAAGCAATTGCCTGTACAAAGGTAGATGCTATACATTATTCTCTTCTTGAATCATTTTGCATAATAAATTGTAATTACATGTCAGCGGTGTTACTGATCTATGAAATACACTTTGAACTATGAGGTATGGCAACTCTACTGAGAGAGAGCTTACATGTAAACTTGTATTTTACATGTAAAATATGTTGAGTGATTTTTTTGTTTTGTTTTGTAGCTACTGTGGATAGGAAAGACAACAGAAAATCCAGCATTCGAAGACCCTAGAAATTTAGTTTTCTAATGAACCAAAAAACAGTAACATACTTAGTAGAGCATTGTTGAATCAGACCTTGTTACTCTTGAGAAATGTCTTCTGGATTTTTCCCTGCTGTATCCATGCCTCTACTACCTTGTATGATTTCCTTGGCTGGTTTCCTCATGCTTCCAATTTTTCCTTGCTCAGTTCCTTCTATGTACCACTGTCTCCTTAAAACACTCCTACTTGGGGTTCAATACACTCCTACAGTGCTTGCCTGGCAAGTGCAAGATCCTGAGTTCAATCCCCCCCCCCCAAAAAAAAAGAACACTCCTACAGAAGATCTACTCAAATCCTTAGTCCTTTGCTTAACCATGTTCCATTTCTCCTGGGAAGCCACATCTCCCTGATTTGGCCTTGTGACTTCAGGACTGCCTTGGCCTGTGTGCCAGTTTCATTGCTCCAGCAGGAAGAGAAGGGCCACATCCTGTGCTCCTTTGGGCTTATTCTGCAGGACGAGCACCATATCTGCTTTTATCCTTGTTTCTTGATAAGCCTCCATCAAATGTGCTTTTTAGTGGGTTGTGAAGATTTGCATTGGCCATACTGACAGGGACTGGAGAATCACCTGTTTACCTTCCCCGGGCCTTAGACTGATGACTGAGGAGCAGAAAATGAGCACAGTGCTCAGACCTAACAGGCAAATTCAGGGGAGATGTGTATTCTCCATTAGAGGATTTCATTCATCCAGGCATCCTGAGGAAATGAAGAGTGAAATTATGAAATTGGAGAGATCTTATAAAATCACCATTTGGGAAAATGACAGGATTTGGGGAGCTCCCAGGAGTCACAGGGAGGATTATGGGCAGATAATCCTGCTTGCTTCATGTGGGGAGCCTGAGGAGCTCCTGTGGTGACTGCACGGCACTCATGGTGGAGACTGAGCTCCTCACTGGGGCTGGGGACCTGAAGCATGAGGACTGAAACACCTTCTTCAGGGCTAGAGTCCCAGCCACCTGGGTTAGTCCCATCGCAGCTCTGCAACCTGCAGGTTCTTCAAGGCAAACAGGAACCAACCATCTGGCCTCACAGGTCTTGAGAGATTGTTTTCAGTCCCATATGAAAGGGCCTGACATGTTTCTGACTCTGTAAGTGCTCACTGAATATTACCTGCTTCAGCTCTGGCCAGCAAAACTAACTTGCTGATACCTAGCAACAAAGCACCTGGATTACTGAGCTCAGTCTGGGCCTTAAGGAAGACTGAGGCACAGTCTGGGGCCTGGACAGAGGCCTCCCAGAGCAGCTGGAAGCTGGGAGAGACATAGCCGATTTGGATTATTCAGACTGAACGGGCAAACGCTTAGAGAATGTGACAAGATCTAGAAAATAATAATAAAAGCTTAGGTAAGCAGCACCGTCCCATTTGAAGTTTGAACACAGCCATTTCTAGGACACAGTGCACCATCACTCGCTAAGTAGAAAATGTCAGGAAGTGTTATATACAGGCTCTGATAGAGCTTAATGTGGGAGTTACAGAGGAGAACTAAATAATTCTTGATGAACAGGTATATACTAGATCTTTTTTCCTGAAAGCTAGTTCTCTTGGAGGCATGACCCTCTTATTTGGATGCCATAGAACTTAGCCCTACTTTCCCAAGGATATCTTGGTCCCTGCGGCCAGTTCTGCATTCATAGATGTGCTTTCTTTTTCCTACAGGAAGCCCTCTGTTGTTGAAGCTTCAAACCTCACCAAACCTGGGTCTGGCATGATGCCCTTGAGATGAGGGATTGGCTCTGAACACGTACAAGGGAGGGATGCACCTTCCCTAGCAACACCAACATGTTCTTTTTCAAAGTAAAAAATCAGAGATTCAACAAGGTCATGCAGTGCTTCAGCTAGATTCCAAAGGCCTGAAGTGGGTCTGCGCTTTCTCATGGCTTTCTAGGGCTTTGCTGCAGAATTCCACTCCAGGATGGCTGCCTGGGAGGAGCGGGCATCCAATCCTAGGGACTCGCTACACACATACTCTGGTTCTCTGGGTTCTTTTGTCCCTAGCTCCGTGGCACTCTGCGTTTGAGGGTCCTCCTCACCTGTGAACTTTCCATGACTAATTCTGGCAAAGCAAAGAGTGCCTTTCTCACATCAGCAAAGCTGCTCTGTCACATAACAGTGGCAAGTGGAGCCAAAATTCCTCCTTGGTACAAGCAGAACTGTTTTGTCAAGCAAAAAAGTTGGGAAGGAGGAAAAGAATGAGGGGACAGAGCTGACCCAGGTCACCTTAGTGAAATGACATTATGCAAAGCTGACAGTTTTATGGCTTTACTTATAAGCTTCTTCCCCTGACAAAGCACTCTGCTCTTCTAGAAATTCTTTTATTTTAGGAGACTTTTTAAAGACAGTCTAAGTATATTTTATGTTCAAGTTTAATGCTCTTTAGTCTAGAGATTCAGACACACCATCACTTTTGCTTGTGGTTTTGCCAACAACTTGCTTTTTCATTTGCTTGCAAAGAGTCTCCTTTGCTTGCAAAAAAAAAAAAAAAAAAATCCATTGTGTAAGTCCTTGGACTTGAAACAACACCTTTCCTGGCCTTGATTTATAAACAGGCACATTAAGAGGGAAAGATTAGAATTAAAGTATGAAGACCTAGCCCTTTAACTGGAACGCTCATTTATTGCTGTGTTTTGCTTCCTTTTCCTCATAGAATCTTAAATCAGAGAGCCATTGGAGGTAACCCCTACCTGTCCCATATTAAAAGGTTTAGAGTAAAAAAATGAAAGTAAAAATTACATATTTATCAAAATTTCTGAACAAGTATAAAATATTATTACTGTGCAGTGATTGACAGTTGCTCAGAGAAATATTCTCCCTGGTAAAAGTCTGAAATGTTCCCGGTGACTCTTTGACAAAATAAGGGAATTTGCAGTGTGAAAATGAGTCCTTAGATCAAACCCCTAAAGCTGGTTTGCTGTACACATCATGAAAATAACATGGAGGAGAGTCAGAGCTGGGTGGCACAGCCCTCACCACTGTCCCCTTTCCCTACAGCTCCTTCCCTGGACCAAAGCCTTACCAGAGCCTGGGGACCCTGATATCATTTACTGAGGCCCAGTTTGGTTACCACCACCTCCTGCTGTCCCACTTCACTGTCTCTTCCTCATCCTGATCCCTCACCATCCTGAGCACCTTCATGCTGTGTTCACCCCTCTGCAAAGTGCACTTCTCTCCTGCTCAGATGGGTCAGGCAACAGATGAGTAAGACTTCCTGCCATGCTAGGGAATGTCTAGGAGTCTTGGGGCTGCATCTAATACCCTTGTGGCTTCCTGAGAAGGTGGGGCTCAGAGAAGGAGTTTCAAGTGGCACAGATGCCATCTTTCTGGAGAAAAACCCTTCATTGTTTTCAATCTAAGTATTAAAGTATGCCCATGAATGAGGAGAGCTGGGGAGGATTTTGAGGACTGCAGAGGAGGGCATTCCTTCCTCGCCCATCTGACCCTCCTGCCTGTATTCTTCTCCCACCTCCTGCTTCACTTCTCACTAGAGGACAGCTGAGCTGAGCTGAGCTGCAGGAGCTGAGCCTGCGGGTCTGCATTGCGGCTCTGGGCTGTGTGAGACAGAGAGAGGTTGCCACCTATTGACAGATGTGTCACCTGCAAAGAGGAATGTAACTAATGGCTCCCTACTGCTGCGCTCTGCACACAGGCCTTGGGGGTTCCCAGACCCTTCGCTTTTTCTATTCCATCAGTCATTTTGCTCTCAATATTTCTTTTCTATTGTAAGGGAGGACAGGTAAGAGTGAGGACACAGAAACCCCAGGGGGCAATGAACAGCATCTCAATAGGAAAAATAAATTGTCACTGTTGTAACAGCCACATTCTATTGGCCACTATGCTGCATACCATACACCTCATTTAACCATGGCAGCAGCCCTCTGAGGATCAACATTCTCACTCCATACATGAAGAAACTCAGGTTTAAAGGCAGTACAGTACCTTATCGTTGACCTTGGAAAGTAATTCACATCTCTGAGGCACTTTCCTCTGCCACTTGTTAATTACCCAATTCACATCCCCATTGTTACTTCCTTAATCTTAATCTGGATGAGAAAATTTAAAAAAAAAACAAAACCTATTTTCATTTGATTGAGTAGAATTCTAGTTCTATCTCCTTCTAGGTTATTTGACCGCTAACCCTTAGTTCCCTCATCTGTGAAATGAGGTTGGTAATGATGTCTAATCTATGGAGTTATTGAAGACCTGTACAATAAGTCATTTAGCGTGTCAGGTATTTATAAGCAGGACCGTAGTTAACATGAGATCTGAAAATCTATATTAGACTCTGAGCTCCTGTCGTTTTTAGCTTTGTGGGTCTTGGGTAAGCCCATTTGACCGTTTTGATGTTCAGTTTGTTCCTCCATAAAATAGGGCTAACAATCATATACATATTCTCTGAACAGTAAGATAAAATCAGATATATGAAACACTTCATAAATTTTAGTGGTGCTATTAAATACTGTTCTCATTTAAGTGAAAGGCATATTTCTCCAAATGGATTTTTGGGAACAGTTTCTGAACACTAGCTTGGGTGCAATTCAGTTGTTAAGGAAATGTTATTTTTAATGCTCACTAAAAAAAAAATAAATAAGAGAAAATGGGGCTCTGTAACTGCCACCAGCAGTTCTGCAGACACACTAAAAAAATATTTCCATTAATCTCTTTTTATGGAAAGAAATTTGGTACTTCTAAATATATTGTCTCATTTTATCTACAACCCCCCCCCCCCAAATGGGGGTTGAACTCAGGCCCTTAGAGTTTACCAGAGAAGCGCTTATTCCACTGAGCTATCTCCCGAGCCCCTCATTTTAATCTTCACAGGGCAGGATTGCTAATTCCTCCTCTTTAACAGATGAGGAAATGTTAATCGCAATGAGTTAAGTGACTAGTTAGGGGCACACAGCCAAGGGACGTCTCTGAGTGTCGATAGGGGAGATAGGCGCTGTGTGTCCTTGAGCGCAGGGTTTTGCATCCTTTTGTGTCTAGCTCAGGACAGCACCACAGGGCTTCGACGTCTAATGGAGGAGAGGAGACAAAGTTATCCTGATTTTTTTTTTTTTTTTTTCAAGTGATTACGGGTAGCTTTTTCCGCTTCCTTTTTAGCAAGGCTTTAGATAGTTCCCAGGAGAGGGCCCAGCCTGGAAAATATGCTTGATTTTATCTGCACTCTCTCTTTAGGAAACGACGCTCTCCAGAGTCCCCGGCATTCTGGGAATTTTCTTTTCTTCCCTGCCTGAATACTTTATTGAATTCTCCTTAGCAACATGCACAAAAGAACTGGTTTAGTAACAGCGTGTGAACCAATGAAAGGAAAGCATGTTAATAACTTGCGGACCAATGGGAACCCTGCTTACCCCAAGCAGTTTTTTGCTGGAGAAGAATAACTTGGAATTTGCTGTGCAGCCTCCAGGTGGCAGCAGACCAGCTGTATTTGGCACAGGTCCTCAGCTCTCGAGCCTGTACAGTTTTCATTAATTTTTTAGTCCTACTCTGGGATATGCAGCGTTTACTGTTAAAAGAATTTTTACTCTTACAGCCCAGTGGGTGTGAGTTCTCTGTAGGACATGATGAATATGGCTGGGGACGAGGAATTTTGTTTTCACCATCGTTGGTTCCATGACCGAAACCTGGCCCCTGACATCTTTTGTTTTTTCACGACCACTGCCAGCCTTGTGTATATATCGGGGGGCTCTGGTGATTCTTCTTTCCCAGCTGCTTGGAGAGAGGGGCTGGAGAAATTGCATTCCTTTCGTCTAACCGCCACTACTGTTGGACTGAGTGGTGAAAGTGGGGTTTCTGCTTCCCGTGACAGGGAGCAAAGGGCGTGTCTCCAACATGTTGTACGTCTGTTGCCCACGTTTTCGGATGGCATAGACTGAGGCCATTCACTGCCTTGTCAGTGCAGCTGCCCATGTCTGAAGAGGAATCCTGGCCAAGGCAGATTTGAAGGTGTTCCAGCCTTCAGCTGTTTTTACTCTCTTTGGGGTAGCTCGGCCCTCCCAGTCTTCAAGCCAGAGCAGACATGGATAGGGACTGAATACGAACCGGTAGCAAATGCGTGTTTCTATGGTTTAGCATCCTTCTCTTGCCTTTTTCAACAGTACTACATTTTACACCACTCAGTGAGGTTTTGATCCTTGCGATGCTTGTGTTTCTTTCCAGTGTTTCCATTTCTGCTTGGTTTACTGATCTCATCCTTTCAGAATCACATAAGGCTTCAGAAAGAATCACATTTTCAGAAAAAAAAATTATTTGATTCATGTCTTCTTTCTCCGGCTTGCAGGGCTCCTGTTGATCTCTCTCTCTCTCTCTCTCTCTCTCTCTCTCTCTCTCTCTCTCTCTCTCTCTCTCTGTCCCCCACCCCCCATGTCTGTTTCCTGATGGTCCTCCAACTTCTTTAGAACTAGGCCTGTCCTTTGTGTATCCACTCTGTTTGTAGTGTTGGCATATAGTAGATATGCTCAATAAACTTTTAAAAAGGGAGAAAGAAAGGAATGCTTGATTTTGGAAAACCACTCTTAGGGAGCCAGAGGTTCCTGAACTTGGGCTAGAGCAATGCCAGGGAGCATGGTATTGGCGAATGGGGACACCGTGGGGCAGGTCCCAGCTCTTCAACACCAAGAGCTGCAATTCCAGACCAGAGTCCAAGCCTGGAAATACTCAGCACTACTGGCTCTTCCCACGAGGGGCTCACCTCAATAACATGGCTTCCTTTGTGATTTGTGTTTCAGGAAGAAATAAGGAGCAAATCCAAGATTTGTGCCAATGTGTTCTGTGGAGCCGGCCGGGAATGTGCAGTCACAGAGAAGGGAGAGCCCACTTGCCTCTGCATCGAGGTAGGTCCTGGTGGCTGGGACCAGAGGACAGCAGCCAGAGCCAGTCCCAGGACGTGACTCACGATTTCATCACCTTTATAAAAGCACCCTTCGTCTCTGTGAAAGATGTAGGCATTGTTCCCTGCAATTGTAAATCCAATGTCTGGTTTTTAATGCAGGCATTGATTTTTCTTTTATAAAGTTTAGCAATATAAGATTTTTAAATTTAAAAACCTAATTCCTATGTGTGATAAGACCTTCAGACAGACATAAAATCAACAATCTTTCCTTCTATTTCTCTCATTCCACGAGTCTGCAGTAACTAATATTGACAGTTTGTTATATATTGCTGCAAGTTTTTTTCTCTGTGCTAATATAAACACAATCCCCGTTTATATACAATATATAATTATGCTCTCTATTTTATACAAAAATGACATTATAGGCTCATGTGTTCCCTGAAAGCACAGGTCCTTCTACAAATAAATGCGATCAACTTAGTCCCCACATTCAAGGCCCTGATACACTACTCCCAAAAGGAAAGTCTCCCAACTTTGAAACCTAAAACTTGATACTCTCTGGGATCTGTTTACCCCAAGAGGTCCTCGCTAGAGTGTCCTGGCTGAGGGTAGTGCCATGAGCTCAGCCTTAGGATCGATCTGGAAGCCTGATATCTACTCCTTGTACATTGTGTGATTTTCAGGAAACTGATGCCCAGGAAATGCCCTGGAGACATAGCTCATGTTTGGTTTTGCTCAACTTGAAACACATACATTCCACAGTAAATAATGGTTAAATGAATAAAGGAAGTTTATCTTTCTGGGCCCAAGTATCTCAAACCTATAAATTGGAGGGAATAAATTACCTTCCAGGTACAAGGTTTTGTTTCTTTTTGTCACATAAACTCTTTCTTTTCTCTTTTCCTTTTCTTTCCCCCTTGCATCTGTTTTTTGTTTGTTTTGGGCCTTTCATCACATCTGAGATGAACTTGGTTTCTCCTCTCTTCCCTCTTAAAAGCTACAAAAATCTAAAAAAGAAAAACTGAGCTTGCCTATGATCTTGACCATCTCAACAGCAAAAGTGGAACTCAGCTGCCAAGTGAATGTTATTCCATATTCCTGCCTGTAACTGTTTTCTATAGTTCTTTACTCCACCCACAGCCTCGCAGTTGTGACTGTGAAATTAGCAGGAAAATGAAATGGGTCCCAAATACTAAACAGAGAAGAATTTTGTACAATTAGGCCTCAGAAGAATTTAGAGTATGAGAGAGAGAGAGAGAGAGAGAGAGAGAGCTTATGCCTGCTTTTGGTGTTCACATTCTTAGCTGTCAGCTCTGGCTATTTCATGTCATAGAATCTCAGAATGTCAAGAGATCAGGGCATGCAAAGGTACTGAGTGATTTTTCCAAAGTGATGGTTCAAATTGCTCACTTCCTAATAAAGTGCCCTCTCTGGAAATACTGTAGGGTGGAGGGGTTGCCTTAGCCCGTTTATGTTGCCATAGCAGAATGCCTAGGCCCTGGAATTCCAACATCAAGGCACAAGTAAACTTGATGTCTGGTGAGGGCCCCTTGTCTACATCCAATATGTGCCTTAAACACTGCACCCTCACATGGCAAGAGGCAGAAAAGGAGAAGGGGGCTGAATGTTGTGTGAAACCTCTTTTATAAAAACCTTTAATCTCATTCACAAGGAAGGAACTTTTTTGACCTACTCAGCTCTTAAAAATGACTTCTTAGTATCATTGTACCTGGGACTGAGTTTCAAAATGAATTTAGGTGGAGATGTAGAAACTTAAGCCTTAGTAGTGTTTCTTCACTGAATGGTGTGTGTGTGTGTGTGTGTGTGTGTGTGTGTGTGTGTGTGTGCGTGCGCGCATGTGCCAGTACCCATGACTACACACCATCCTCCTGTGGGTCTATTTCAGCAATGCAAACCTCACAAGAGGCCTGTGTGTGGCAGTAATGGCAAGACCTACCTCAACCACTGTGAGTTGCATCGAGATGCCTGCCTTACTGGATCCAAAATTCAGGTGGATTATGATGGGCACTGCAAAGGTAAGGTACCCCGTCCGCTCTCCAGGTTGCAGAGACAGAGAACGCAGTGGCGAACACCACACGACCGCCTGACTTGTCCACCACATACAGTCTCCAGCTCTCAGGGGCCCTCCACTCAACAGGAGGAGGTGTGAGACAAGGAAGGCAATTCAGTTGCCGTAAAAAAGCTGAGCACAAAAGAGATCCCATAATGCCGCCTTAGAAAAAGGGCAAGTGCAGGTGTGGTGGTGTAAGCCTGTAATCCCAGCATTTTCTGAAGCTGAGGCAGGAATAGTGCAAGCATGAGCCTAGTTTGGACAGCTTTGAACTTGCTTTCTCCTCTCTCTTCCCTCTTAAAAGCTACAAAAATCTAAAAAGGAAAAACTGAGCTTGCCTATGATCTTGACCATCTCAACAGCCAAAGTGGAACTCAGCTGCCAAGTGAACGTTATTCCATATTCCTGCCTGTAACTGTTTTCTGTAGTTCTTTACTCCACTCGCAGCCTTGCAATAGTGACTGTGAAATTAGAAGGAAAATGAAATGGGTCCCAAATACTAAACAGAGGAAGAATTTTGTACAATTAGGCCTCCAAAGAAGTGTTTGGAGACTCAGTCGCCAAATAAAAATGAGAAAAAGGAGTGGGAATATAGCTCAGTGCAAAGGTACCAGGTTCAATCCTCAGTATCCAAAAAAAGAAAAGAAAAATTAAAAATAATTCCTATTCAAGGAAGGGAAACAGAAAAGAGTGAAGACAAAATGATGAAAACTTACAAACAGGCCCCTTTGCTACAGGTAGTTTTAAACTTAGAAATACGCAGATATTTTCTATTTACTTTGCATTACACATTTTCTTTTTCTGTCTTGCAGAAAAGAAACCTGTCAGTCCGTCTGCCAGTCCAGGTGAGTGCTGACTTTTTCTGCTGTGTACATGCCTCTTGGGGTGGAGGGAATTCTTTTTGTGACAGAAATGCCTGTGGAGCTCACAAGATCTTTTGTGTGTGCCAGAACTTGTGACCCAGAAGCGACCACTCCTCCACACAGCTCAGGAAAACTGCAGAACTGCAGTTTTTGGTGCTTGCCAACTACAGCAGTGGGCAGGAGTGGACTGTTAGCGGTCCTCCATTTCTGCTGAGCAGTGGCTCCACTACAAGGGCAGGAAACAAGAGTCCTCCTTCAGTGGCATCTGCCTGTATCCGTGGAGCAGCAGGAGGCTGAGGGAAGGGGCCTATGAGAAGGGGCAGCGATGGGAGGTGCTGATAAGGGTTCTGCGGTTTTCTGTTAACACATAAAAATTTAATTGTGACTTGTAGCTGTAGACCCCTTTACCTTCCTTATTCTCCTTCCACTTTCACTGCAGCCTGTAATTACCTCGCAGGTGAGGAAATAGGGCCAGAGAGAGATTGAGCTTCACCACCTCACAGAGCTAGGAAGGGCAGAGCAAAAAACAATGTCCACATGTCCATTCCCGGCCTGCGCCCTTGCTCCACTCTGGTGTGTGTTTCTGCCCAGGAATTCCTTCTGCCGAGGTATTCTCTTCTCTGACCCTCAAGCCCACCTGCAGCTTGGCTTACAGCAGCTGCCCAGAGCCGGGCAAGGACATGGCCCTTTCTTGGCCTTGTTTCTGTTGTGTATAATAGAGAATAGTGCAAATATTATAAAATTTTAAATGGGAAAGAGTTTTAATAGACCTAGTAGTTGGTGAGAAAGAGAGAGAAATCAGACATGCTATGACATCAAGGATTATAATGCTGTCATTTGTTCATGTGCTATCTCTGCTCATGCTGGAGCCAACAGAGCAGCTTTAGTGACTGCTTTCCCCCCCTCAACCACCTAAAGTTAATGAAAATGTTCTGGACTTTGCTGCTCTGTTGTTTTTTGACTTAAGTAACAAAATTTGTTTCAACACTCCGTCTTTATAAATGTTTTAGAGAGGTGAGTTTGACTCTGGGGTTGGATGTGTCCAAATTGTGTACTCAGGATGCGATCATCCTGTGCCCCCAGGGTGCAATGAAAGCTGAATCTGATGACTCAGGCAGTGCCTGGGCACTGGGCTTCATGGGCATTGGTGCCAGATGACACTGGGGTCATGGACACCCAGCTGACACACCTCCCTTTTCCTGCAGTCGTTTGCTATCAGGCCAACCGTGATGAGCTCCGGCGTCACATCATCCAGTGGCTGGAAGCTGAGATCATTCCAGATGGCTGGTTCTCTAAAGGCAGCAACTACAGTGAAATCCTAGACAAGTACTTTAAGGTAATCAGAGGCAGGGTCAAGTCTGTTCAGTCCCAGAGAAGGGGAAACCCTCCTCCCGTGGCCTGACCATGAGGCAGCGCGCACCTGTTTAGAGTCCCTGCGTGTTACCTCGTTGTAGACCATTCTGCGAGACTGAAAGTTGTCTGGTGATACAATTGATCAGTGGGAGGCCAGCAGTCAGCCCTGGAATCCAACCCCCAAATGCTGCTCCTGTGGGGCACTTAAGCCACAGACGCCCTGGAGAGGCTGTCCAGAAGAAATAGGGCTGTGCTCTGGCCTTTACCTTGTGTGCTGCCTTACGGAGGACTGTCGGATCCCACTCAGTCCCAAACTTTGTCAGCCCCTTTTCTACCCAGTTTTATGTTTCTCTCAGTTACTGCGTTGACCGTCCACAGCTTGCAGAGCTTCCTCATCAGCCGGAGCTTTCAGACCGACATTTAAAGGGCCCAGAGGTTCTTTGTGAGCCTTTCCAGTGCTGTGGCCCATCCTATCTAGTGGAAGAGACAAAGTTCTGATGAAAGCCAGAGAGATACTGCTTTCAACTAGGAAAGTAAGGGAGGAAATAGCCTAAGATGTTTCTGAAAGCCTGAGAGTCCTAGAAGCAGCTGAGGACACTCTTGTGGGTGGGTGACAAGAACACTTACACATAGAAACATCGTATGCAGATAAGCACATCACGTTCAGAAGTACAGATACATGAACTCGCAGATAGGCCAGAGACATGCCACATAGAGAAACATGCTACACACATGCATTGAGGTACCTGTGTGCCCATAGGTCCCCCATAATTTTCAGAAGCACAGTTTTAACTTTGTGCCTTGGATGCTCATCTTGAGACTATGCTCCCCTTTGCCTGATCCCAGAGGCTACTGTCCCTGGCCCTTGCCAGCCAGTCAGGTAGGACTCTGGAAGGGCTCCGGATACCCAAGGGACTTCCTGGTAGCCCCCAGGCCACTCTGCATTCTCAACTCCCCTCTGTCTGGTCTGTGAATTCTTTCTAATTGGCTTTTTTTTTTTTTTTTTTTTTTTTTTTTTGTGGAACTAGGGATTGAACTCAGGCCCTTGTGCTTGCCAGGGAAGTGCTTACTCTACTAAGCCATCTTAATTGGTATAATGAACCCCACAGACAGAGCAATACTGGGTTGGGATAAAATGGATATTTGATTGTTTAAGATTTCTCTTGTGCTATTGTTTTTAGATAAGGTTTCTCTCCCCTGTGGCACAAGTGAAATCTCCTTGGAATCCACATTTTTGAGAGAGTGACTGAATGAGAGCTCACCCCTTCTCATTCTGTCCTGTCTCAGTCACTCCCAGAGGACAGCTCTTGCCCAAGGGTCATTCCTCTTCTACAGAGAAAGATACCAAGTTGCTGGGCAGGAGCTGGAGAGGAACAAAAAGTCATTTAAAACAATTTTTCCCAAGCTAATTGTGTGCTACCCATGGGGCCTGTTGTGAGCAGAACCTTGCCCCTGTGATTAGAGAATGGAGTTGTGGAGCCACTTGGGACCTCCAGTTCATCTGTAGCTGTTCTTTGGTGGTACCCTGCCTCTGGCATCTCTGATACCTGCCGTTAGGTTTGATTACCGGATGCCTGGACCACCTCCCCCTCCCCCCGGCACCTCCCAATTGTAGTGCTGTTGGAGGCTCCCAGTTGCAAACCACACAGCTCCTTGAAAAAGCTTCCCTTAAGGGCTTTCTCCCAATTCAGAAAGCCAGGGCACAGCTGACAACTGGCATTCTCCTTCCCAGACCCTGTGGCAGTGTCTTCTAGGAGTTTCCCTTGACTGATAATCACCAGGGCCTGACACCCTCTCTTTTCAGGGCAGCTCCCTCCCAGAAGGTCCTTTGGTGAGAGAGCTGAGCTCTCCAGGAGATTCTTCCTGAACTACCTACCGACTTGTTCTGTAGCCAAGCTGATAGTCCTTACATCAAAGCAGTGGGAAGGCAAATCTAATCAGAGTGGATATGGCTGAAGCCTGTCTTTCACCTCAGGCAGTGATTCAGGCTCTATTTCTTAGGTAAAGATATAACGGGAAGAAAAAGACTGATGGGAAGGTCCTTTCATGCCACACTGGGTGGCAGACTCCAGGGGACCAGGCTGGCACTGGAGCCAGCCTCTACACCCCTTACAATGGTGTCGCCTACTGCACTGCGCACAGCTACTGTGTGTGAGTGAGCGCTGGGTTCAGCTCTTCTCTGAATAGTCTCCAGACTTAACATAATGAGCACCAAGCATAGGTCTCCAGCCATCCGTGTCTCTGCCTTTTCACAACCTTGCAGTTACACAGAAGGAAAGCATCGTCTCAGTTAGAGAGCTGGGGAAGAGAGGAGTATGAAGCACTGTGTCTTTGTGACTGGCTGGCTGAAAGAGGCTGAGCAGATGAGGTTGGCTCACCATCCAAGATTGAGACCTCCAAGGCATTTCCTGCTGTTTCTGGGGCAGGTCCCAGACTTCTGGGCTGGGGTGGATTCCACACTGAGCTCTGTCCTGGGAAGCCACAACTCAGCCCTCCTAAAAGAAGACTGCAGGCAGGAGAGGTTGTTCCCTCAGCTTGGACCCACTGATGTTAGAAGTGTGCTGCCTTTGAAAGCCACCTGGTTGGCTGAGTTTCCAAATCCCGGTTGCCTCCATGGTCCCTCCATAGTGGGTTTGCAGCTAAGGCAGAACTAAATTCCTTCCACATTCTGTGAAGAGGCCCTGCTGATGTTGAAGTCTTTGAGGGTTGTTTCTCTTGCCTGCAGCATGCAACGTTTGGAATCAAGAAAATCGTTTGTTCTTAAGAAGGCCTGTTGGCCACGCTGACTTAATTACTCTTCCATAATTAACCAAGACCACACAAGGTAAACTGTAGGGAAATTTCCTCAGGGCAAACATACAGTGAATAAGGAGTATGTGAGACTTGCTCCTAGGAATCAGGACAGGAATGATAAGCAGGCACTAGCTAAGGGCCTAGTAGCTGTTTTTGTGTGTACCTGTATATGGCATGGAAAATTTTTCAACCTTGAAATGGAACATGAGGATCATAAGAGTTTCTGAAGGTAAATTTTTCCTTCTACCTCAAAACCCAAAATGTATTTTTCTCCCATAATTCCTTTTACTATCTGGAGGTTCACCTTAAAAGTAACAGTAGGATGCCAATCATTTCCTAGGCAGCCCAAGGAGAGAATTTGGGAGTGAGAGAGAAATACTAATTGAACTAGTTAGGAAAGCAACAGTGTCCAGTTTGGAATTTGACCAGAATCTTGAAAGTAACACCCTCCTTCCTGCAACTAGAGCTTCTCCATCATGAATGGTCCCAAATGGCTGAGGTCTCTGTTGAGGACCTTGCTGTGGAAGACAGAGCGCCTAAGTTCATCACACGCTTACCTCATTGCAAGGGGTGCTGTGTGGATCATCAGGATAGCCTGTGTGGAGAGGCCTGTGCATGCACCTACAGTGGGAGCCACAGTGCAGGGCCAGGGGCCAGGGACATGGTGGCTGCTGTTCCCACAGCTTCCTGACTTGGCACCGGTACCTGTGAGTTCTCACTCACCCATAGGTTCCATGTGTCAATGTGAAACTTAAGCCCTGAGTTCATTGCAAGCAGGCTAGAAATAAAACAAGAAAGTCGTATGATTCCCAGAGGGAGCTTGGAAGGTCATTTGCATTGCGGCTCTAGGTTAGAAGCACGCATTCTGGGCTTCATGAGATTCTGGCTCACGGCTTCTGAATGTATCTGCTTGTTACAGCTGCATGAGGATTTGAGCATGGGCCAGTGGCTGGCCTGAACCCAAGGGTAGAAAGGAAAATGTCTGTGGGATGTGCCAGGAGCAGAGTACAGAGCACTCTCAGACACTTAGGCCTCTGGAGCACTTCAGGCCCCCATCCTACTACACCTCCCTAGCAGGACCTCAGCTGATTCTCTAGGCACTTTGAGTACTTGGTGCCTTCAGATACTCAGCAACTAAAGCCTTGGCTGCTGAGCTCCCTCAGGCCAGGCCAGGGCAGGATGAGATAGGGTTGAGATGGCGGTCGAACCGATTTACAACAGTCTTGAAAGATCTCTTAATCCCCTTCCTAGAGCTTTGATAATGGCGACTCTCGCCTGGACTCCAGTGAATTCCTGAAATTTGTGGAGCAGAATGAAACTGCCATCAATATCACCACCTATGCAGATCAGGAAAACAATAAGCTGCTACGGTGAGAGACATGGGGCTCGGGGAGTGGACCACAGTAAAAGGATGCATGGGAGGACTGGAGTCCCTTTACTGCTACAAAACCACCAGGGAAAAAGTATACATCTGCTATATTCTTGCTGTAAGCTCTATAAACTAGTACATTGTAGAACTTGTCTGGCCAAATAATTACTGTTTTTAGCCAAAACATGCAAGCAAAAAAGGATATAATTTATAAAGGATATAATTTAAAGTCACATCAGAACAAAGTTGTTTCTGAGTGATATGACTGATATTTTATTGGTTAATTTTATGAAGGAATACATTAACCCATCATTTAATAGTAGACCAACAATAGCTTCAGTTCTGATTTTAAGATAATCTGTGAGGTCTACTGTAGACGTGTCTGATTGCTACCAATGTGTATCTTTCTCCTTTTCTGGCACTAATCTAGACTATATGTTAATAAGAATTAACCCCTCAAAAGCTTCTAGTGTAGTCCTAGTGTGTTGGTAGAATTCAAAGTAAGAAAAGCAACTGACTTTTGTTCAGAAGAAGTACTAAACACAGCTATTAGGATTCTTCCTAACCATAGTCTAGGACCTTAGGATACAGGATCTATAAATCCTTCATATTTTGGTGAAGGATTAAATTTAGATAATGTTTTATGATTTCACTGTTTGACCTTAGAACATCTCAGGGAAGGAGAACTTTTATCCTCCTCTTACAGGTAAAAGAATGAGCTCATAAAGGCTGAATATCTAGCTCAAGACCATTTGGGTAGTAAGAGATTGAGTCAAGGCTCAGATCCAGGCCAGGGGGGCAGTGATGGAGCTGAGGGTCTATGCAACTTTTCTGAAAGATCTTTTTTAGAATAGTGATACTAGAGATTGCTGCATGAAGTCCCTATTCATCAAATCCCATATTCCCTTCATAGTATCTGTCATATCTCTTGTATTTTGATTTTTCTGGTCAGTTTGATTAATTGGACCTTCACACTATGAGGAAGGCAGTCACTAGAGAAAAGTGTGCAGGTAGGGAAAGTATTTGTCAGTCAACGCTGTTCACAGAAATTACTTCACTGTAGGGGAACATTTGAATAGCCTAAGTGATACTGACATCTAGTTTAATAAGCAAGCCATTATAGATGATCAGGAGAGTTGGGATGGATAATGGTTGTGCCAGGTCGATGTTGAAGGACAGGTTTTCAGGGAACAGTCATTTTCTTGGCCTCCAGGAGGCCCCAGCTGTATCCGATGTTTCCTTTCTCTGACAAGAAGCTGTTGCATGGCTGACATGTGTACCTCATTTTATTTCAGAGGACTCTGTGTTGATGCTCTCATTGAACTCTCTGATGAAAACGCTGACTGGAAACTCAGCTTCCAAGAGTTCCTCAAGTGCCTCAATCCATCCTTCAGCCCTCCTGAGAAGAGTAAGCTTAATCTAGAAGTCGAGAGTCATTGGGGATGGAGGTACTAGGGGGCCAAAAAGGGAGAGAAGTGACACAACTCTGCAGGACTGGCAGGAAAAATCTGCTTCCGTGATTCCAGAGTGGGCACTCAGTCCATCCACTCCATGGTGAAATTAAAGTCCAAGTCTATTTTGATGGGACCCTTAGGGAGGCAGCGCTCGCCTGGAGCAGGGGAGGTACTCAGACTGCTTCAGCCTTATAGCCAAATGGGTGCCTTTCTCTTTGGTTCAACAGAGTGTGCCCTAGAGGATGAAACATACACAGACGGTGCTGAGACCGAGGTGGACTGTAACCGCTGCGTCTGTGCCTGTGGAAACTGGGTCTGCACAGCCCTGACCTGTGACGGTGAGCTGCACACCAAACCAAAGAAAGGACTGGTATTGAGAGCCACATGGGCTCAGTGGTAGAGCTCTTACCTGGCACAAGGCCCTCAGTTCATTCCTGAACACACACACACACACACACACACACACACACACACACACACACACACACACACACATGCCGTGTGAGAGGTTTGTTTGAGAACGATGGGAGGGAGAGTGGTGCATGGACAAGCAACCCGGAGAGCAAGTGGCCTGCCTGGACCAGGAATCACTTTCAGTTCGTCTTCTGCAAGCTCCCTCCAGGGACCATCCATGTGTAGCTGCTCCTGAGCTGGCTTCGCAGTGCTATGATTCTAAGGCCCCACAGTTGGTACCTATCTGGTTTCCAGAATCCCGAGCATGATCTTCTGTGTAATGATGCAGCCAACAGAATCCAAATTCTCACCACATAGGCACTGTCTGTTGCCATTGCCACACAGCTCTGGATTTCCCTTCCTCCTTCCTTCTTTCCTCTCTCCTTTCTCTTTCCCTCCTTCCCAAGAAGGCTGAAGCTCAGAGCTCTATGTGTGTATAAAGAGCAATCCAGGACTTGGGGGTGTAGCTTGTGGAAAATACTTGCCTAACATGCTTCAGGCCCGAGGTCCTAACTGTAGCACTTGAAACAAAAAGAACTAATCCAGATGGTGGTACCCCAGGGGCCTGAGCACAGCTTGGTGTGTAGGCCTTGGATTTAAGAGGAAGTTGTAGAGGCTCATTCCTGAAAGCAGTCTAGGCTTAGAGGGTAAGCCACAAAGGGAAGAAAAACATCTGAGACCTGAAGCCACACGGAGCCTGGGCCAAGGGAGACTATTGTGAGGAACAGAGTGATGCCAGCGTCCAGCTTTTGCGAGTGGTAAATGTTTACTATGTTCACAAACATAGAGATTCCTCAGCACCATCCCAAACCTGCTGAATAAGAATCTGCAAAGGAATAGCTGGAGACCCTATGTCACGTTAGTGATACTACTGAAAATCTGGGAGACATTACTAGATGCTGTGATTATCAACTGGCTGTACATCAGTGTCACCTAGAGATCTTTTTAAAATAGATGTCCAGGTCCCAAATCACATTAGTTAATCCAGACTCTCTAAAGGTGAAAGTTGGGCTGGCCTGATAGTTCAGTGGACTAAAGTGTCTGCTTAGGCAGAGCACAGTGGCCGGGCTTCCAAGTGCTGGGATTATAGGCACATACCACCACTCCCAGTCTCTTGGAAGGCTGAAAACAGGTGAGTCACTACGAGTCTGATATACATAGTGAGACCCTGTCCTAAATACAGAAAAAATAAAATAAACAAAGGTGAAAGCTAGTAACTTCTATTTGTTTGCAGTGCTAGTAATTAAAGCCCAGACTCTGCACAAGCTGTGCAACTCCTCTGCTTCTGAGATGTATCTTGACCAGGAATTGCATTTTAAAATGTTCTCCAGGATATTTTCTGAGGTCATGTGACCTCATGTTTGAGAATCACTGCCCCAGAAAAATTGTCTGAGTCAGGACACAGATTCTTAGCATAACTTTCTCTACAGAGCCAGCTTAATATGTAGACATGCTGAGCAGGTAAAGGAGACCCTAAGAACAGAGATCAGAGAAGAGCTGGGCCAGCCTGCTTGGTCACAGTCTGTTACCTTTCAGTGTCAGTTGCATGGGGCCCTTCAGGGCCATGTGGGTGATGCGCCTTTCCTCTCACAGGTTACATGGGAGATGCTTACCACAGCTACCACTTTGCTTACCACTCCTCTGAGCTTTGGCTCTTCTTGCAGGAAAGAATCAGAAGGGGGCCCAGACCCAAACAGAAGGAGAGATGACCAGATATGTCCAGGAGCTTCAGAAGCACCAGGTGAGTGACAGTCACTATGCTGGTTCAGCCCTTGTTGTTGTCACCAGACACCCTTGTACCACTCAGACACTTCCAGTGCTCTAGGAGATCAAGGAGACATATTGTATGCGATATCACCTTATGGAATCCTAGCCTCGCCTCACAGTTCCCAGCAGACGTATGTTACAGCTTGGTAAGTGACTCATAAGCAAGATTCAGCGAGTGGTAATTTGCAAGTGAGCACAATCTAAAGACATATTAGTATTAATGTTGCCTGTTGTGACCAGCAGCTAAATTTAAAAATTAATGCACTACTTGGGAGCAGGCTCCATGCTTTGCTCCTGATTGTAGCCTTGCATGTAGCACAGGGTTGGGTACACAGTCTGCACCCAGTGAGGGGGAAGTGTGGAGACTTGAATCACAGGATAAAGAATTCAGGACAAAGTGCATCTGGCTGGAAAATAGCCTGTGATTGACAAAGCTTCTCCTTCTTGGAGGCGCAAGAAGATTCTGAGAGTTCTGTTGAGCCTTTATGTCATTAAGTTGCAGCCCTCTTTGAGGAAAGGTTTCTTAGCCAAATATTGATAGACTGACATATTGTGACAGTACTGGATCCTAGCCAGCCACCGACTTATCATGCAACATTAACATGGTCTTAAAATGGACATTACATACTTGTATACCAGGCCTAGTAGTAAAAGCTTTTTCCATGACATACAGTTTTTTAGGAAATTTAATGACCCATAAGAGCTACTAAGCTAATGAGATAAAATATTATTAATTAGTATTCTTGTGCTTGTTGATGAGTCTTTATATATACATTGTGCAATCACTCATCATGTAGAAATCTCAGTTGTTTAATCAGAAGCTTCTAGTCCTACTTAACCCAATTTCGTCAGTTGTGAGTTCTAAATGAGCTTAATCCCATAAAAGGGGAAGGGAATAAAGCTTCATAGGAATTTCTTCCATTGAGGGCAGAGAAATCATAGTGGAGTGACAGTGAGGTGAATGTCAGTAGTTAACAGTTTTAGGTTTATCTGTCTTAGGGGAGTTCTCTCAGAAAGCAGCCTTGAGGCAGGGACTCAAGTTAAAATAGTTTATTGAGGAACCAGTCTCAGGAAACGGCAGGAGAGGAACAGGGAAATGTGTCCAGGAATGAAGAAATAAAGGACATATTCGGGCACAGCACCAGTATGGGCACACAGGGTGTGACCTTCGGGGGGATTCTGAGGGCAGAGTCACTGTGCTCAGGGTGCGAGGGCACTGGAGGGTCTCTACAAAACCTCTGACATTGACTGACTGGGGATGGCTACCGGCAGTCACTGATCCCCAGGTATTTGTGGCCATCAGCATGTGTGGACAGCGTGGGTTCTTAAAGCCACCGAAAACCTTTAGGATGGCAATAAGAAAGCCAATGTTCACCAAACTACACCAGCCACATCTGCTAGAATACCAGCCTCTGCTGTCCGTATTCTTCCTTTTTTTAAAACAGAGTATAAAATTCACCCTTTTAATGTATTCAACTTGGTGACTTTTAGTATATGGTAAAAGTGTTAGAAGCCAGGCAGGTGGTACACATCTGTAATTACAGCACTTAGCAGGCCAAAGCAGGAGGTGCAATGTCAGTTCAAGGCCCGGCTGGGCTGCATAGCAAGTTCAAGGGCAACATGAACTACATATAGCAACAGCCTATTTCCAATAACACACAAAAAAGTATCGGCTATCACCAACTTAATTCCAGAACATTTTCAGCATTCCACCGAGAAATGGCATTACAAGTCACTGCCTTCTGCCCCTGGCAACCACTATTCTACTTTCTATATTCATACATTTGCCTGTTGCAGACATTTCATATAAATGGAATCATACCAGAGGTGGCCTGTTCTGACCACTTTTTGCACCGCGCATAATGTTTTCAAGGCTCAGCCTTCAACATGAATCAGTACCTCATTCCTCTCTGAGGCTCCATAATGTCTCGTAGAATGGATGTCACACACTCCATGTGTCCATTCATTATTCAATAGGTGTTGACTTTGCTTGAGTTTCTTAACTGCAAGGAAGTATGTTGCGGTGAGCACTAGTGTACAAGTTTTTGTGTGAGCCTGTATTCCTAGGCGTGGAACCACTGAGTCGCAGGGTAACCTCATATTTAAATTCACATTCTTGCCAAAATTTATCAGTGTTATATCTTTCTTGTAGTTGTTCTAGTTGGTGTAAAGTGGAACCTCTTTGAGATATTTGCATAATGTTTGATGGGTGGTATTGGACATCTTTCACCGGCCGTGTTTGTATCCTCTTTGGAGGCCTGTGCCAGGTGCTGCTGTAACAGCCTGTTCCTTATTACCCTCGGCTTGCAGTTGAGGACATTGAGACACAGGAGGTTTCACAACACACCCAAAGCCACCAAGAAAGTGGCACTGCCAAACTCACAACGAAGCGTCTGCCTGGGAAACCACGGATCTTCATTGTCCGAGTCACAGCGTCTTGTGGTTTTCATTGGGTACCCTCTTCTTTATCCTTAAAATGGAACCCAGGCTTGCCTCAGCAGCACGTGTACTAAAATGAAAGTCACGCGACATGATCAGTTTGTTTCACAGCAGTGGAAACCGGGTCGCTTCTTAATTTAGTAAACAGCCCCTATGCCACCTTGTCGTGAAAAGGATGTGTGCTTTACCCTCAAGTTGTTCAGCATCCAGAGAGGCACCAGAGAAGTAAACAAGCAAAATTCAGCATAAACACGCATCTGCCAGTGCTTTGTGTTGTTACATATTTCCATGATGATTATTTTCTTTTGCATCTCAAAGGAAACAGCTGAAAAGACCAAGAGGGCGAGCACCAAAGAAGCCTAAGAGGCACAGAGGAGGAGTGTCTGGAGCACAGCACCTTCTCTTCTACTTCAGTGCCGAGTCCAGTATACCAACTGTCTGCTACAATCGCCAAATCACCAGTATTTGCTTGTATAGCAACAAATTTTATTTTATGTGTTTTGCAATAAAGGAAATGGGGGTAGCTGGCTAGGAGGGAAGGGGCCATAGCCTTCATTTCTAGGAGAGCTTTGAGAGAAACTGTAAATGGTGTTCTGGGGCTGGAGGCGAGTAAGGAAGCTGCATCAGGTTGGGAGAGGGTAGATCGGGGCTGATGCCTTGCTGAGGTTGCAGCAGCTGTGGGCAGCTGCAGGGAGCAAATGCAACACCAGAGAGGACTGGACAGGCAGGCCCTGGAGCAAGGAAGGGAAGGCTTCGGCCCCGAGCTGAAGCCTCGCTGGAGTCACAGACCACATTCTGCTTCTGACCCTTGATGTCACTGTTGTCTGCATAACAGATGTCCAGTGTTTTGCTTCTCCTCTTGGTCCCAGCTACGCCTCTAGGTATATGGCCATCCTGCCAGTGACTCACGTCCCTCAGACTTGGATGGGGTTTCTGGGAGGATGTGCCCAAATGATGCAGATACTTAGATATTCTGAGCCCTATAGAGACCTAACTAAACTTTCAATATATGTTTTACCAAAGGTGCTACTTCTCTGTAAAACACTTTTTCTTTTTTGGTAAGTTGACTTCCATTTTTCAGTTATTATCATTATACTGTTGTTGTTTTATATTTTATTTGTTTGATTAGATATTAAGCTTTTATAATTACTTTTTCGGTTAGCTCTACCATGGTGAGGTGGGAGGAGTTTGGAGTTCTTCCTGGTGCAGGGACCTCAGTAATTCAGACTCCCTCGAGCCTCCCACAGGCTAGACTAGATAAAGCCTGAAGTTGGCCTCTTGGTTTCCCGCGGGTCAGCAGTGTGCCAAGGAGGCCGAGAGGCCTTGGACAGAGGCCAGAGGAAAAGGAAGCTCTTCATATAAAACTTCTAAGATCTCAAAAGTTAATGTGTGCTCATTTACTCTGAGAAGGTCAGGCAAATCACTATTCCAAAGGATGGAAACTTAGCATACCCCAGCCCCAGAACACGATCATTAATCTACCAGTAACATTAGCAGTGATTTTGATTTTATTTCCTCCTATTTATGGGCCCAAGGTTCCTCAGTGAGTAGTTAACAATGCATAAAGCTTTTGATTTGATAAATTATAAATTTTGTAATTCTGGCAGTTGTCCAGAGGGTGACAGGTTCCTGTGATTTTCTTCCTTCTCCTTAGGATAAATGAAACTTTATATTAACAAGAAAAGTCATAGAGCTGAAAAACAAGATAGCCAACTTTGACCTCAGTCTGAAATGAGCCTTGCAGTTTGTGCTGGTATTTGAGGGCTTCCTGGGCAAGCTGGCCCAAGAGAGGGTGGAAGAACCACCCCATGCATGTTTTCAACCATGCATGTCATGTGAAGCTCTTGTTGGAGTCAGAAGACCTTTCCCCTTAGAGTTGAGGCCAGAAGGTATCCAATTTAAGAGGAGTAAGCAGTAGAGACTGAGTCTTAATGCTGAGCTCTCAAGAAGTCACTTATTTTTTCAGTTACACTTAGGTCTTTTGGCTCCTGATTATAAACCAAATTACCATGTTTCAGATAATTTGGCATAACAAAGATCAAAACTTGATCTCATTTGGAAAACTCAAGATATAGTCCCTCAGAAAGTAATTTGGTGGTACAGCACAGGCAACAGAGAAATTAGTGCCCGAAGAGGGATTCCTTCCATTTTCCTGTTCTCATTTGAAAAGAGAAAACTTCTACTGTGCTCAGTTAGAATTCTGAACTTTTATGTATTGCCCTATTTTAAGAAGCTGTCTTTGAACCCCATGTGTGCAGTATGAAATGAAGGTCCCTGTCCAAGTGCCTTGGAGAACCCTGAGCAGCATGCCTTAAACAAAGGAAGTTTTGTCAGCTCTTGGACACCATGGGAGAGTACCAGTTGGTTTAAGGTCAGAAGCCACAGTGTCTCCTCACTGGCCACATTTAGAACAGGGAATGCCATCCAAGGACTCTACCCCACCCTGCAACACCGAATTCCCAAGAGCAAAGCCACATTCCTCTTGAATCTGCTGCTTCTGTTGTAAATAGGGCAGCTGTTGCCGGCACCACAGGCTCAAGTGATCTGAGGACCATTCATGGAAAGCTGCTAAACATCCTCATTTGGGAAGTCTCGCACAGAGCTTTTCATGGAGCAAACAGGCAGGATTGAATCAGGTTTAGTTCCTTTAGCCTTCAGAAAGCATAGAGGACATAGATTGCAAGCTTCCTAGGCTTTCTCTTTGTGTGTGGTCTTATAAGCATTACTATCTCTGTTCAGATCCAGGGTCCATGGAAAGCCTCCACATGACAGGACTCGGTACCATTGCTGTTCTTTAAAAACAGGGCTCCTCCACCTGCTAATAAGTGCACCTGAACCAGTCTGAATGTCTTTCCATCTATGGTTTAAATCATCAAACTTCAGGAAACAATTTGAACAGGTTTCTCTGACCTGTGTGTTTGAGAAAATGTATTTGTATTTAGTATGCTTCCATATTGCATCTAACTTTTTTTGTATCTCCTGATTTTTTTGGTTACTATTGATAAGTAAAATAAAATAAAATAAAATAAGACTTGTTTTATGTTTCCTATCTTACATCCAGTTAAGACAAGATAAATGTAAGAGTATTAAATATTTACCTCACAATTGGATAAGTGGATTTGGGTTTCAGGAGCCTTAGTGGGCTAAAGAGTTTCTCCTGTAATCAGCTTCTTTGAAGGATCATAATGGTGATTCTAGGGTAGGACATGATGAGAAGTTAGAAATGTATTGGTCCACTCAGATACTATAACAAAATAACTCACACTGTGTTTAATAAACAATTTTTTCCTCACAGATTAGAGATTGTGAAGTCTAAAATCAAGGCACCAGCAGACCTGGTGTCTGCCAATGTTGCTCTTGCTTTTAAGGTGGCTTCTCATTGCATCCTTATATGGCAAAACGCATGAACAACTTCCCACAGGACTCTTTAATATGAACACTAATTCCCCTTGTGATGAATCTCTTATGATCTAGCAAGTCCTTGAAGCTTTGTCTTTTCATAGTGTTGTATTGGGCACTAAGTTTCAACCTGTGAAATTTGGGGTGGTAGAACACATTCAGGATACAGCTAAGAGCATTCTTAAATTGGGAGAAGGCTAAAATAAAAGGATTCCTAGAACCCCCATGGGTCGCTCACTGCACTGGCACCCAGTGACGCCAACTACAGGTCAGTAATGCTGAGGAAACCTGATATATTTAAGAAGGTGACAGAGGAAACATGCAATCATTGCCAGAAATGGCACTTTTCCTTGATACACATGTTACATTGAAACAGGCATTTCCAAGTGGACTGAGGCTGGTTGGTTAACACTGTTTTGCTCCATTGTTGAGCTGCAGGGATAGTTAAATGATTAGGGAAAACATCACTCCTATTGGCAAGAAGGCTTTCCTCTGTAGACAGAAACATACTAACTTTCCAATTTTATAGATACGATGTACTCCCTACCCCTACTAATTCTGTCTTCCAAAGGAACACATGTTTGATAAGGTTTCTTTTCTCTTTTAAGTAATTTGTAAATATTTTCTTTTATTTTTGAATGTATTTGATTGTTACAGGGTCTCACTATGCAGCTTGTCATGTCCTCCTGCTTTCAGCCTTCCCAGTGTTGGGATTACAGGCATGTGCCACTACCCCCAAACTGGCCGGCTCAGCCCACCTTGGGGGTGGGGTTGGGACAGCATGTGGTGCCTGGGATCAAACCTGCACTTGCCTAAGTTTGCCTAAGGTGCTTTAGTCCTCTGAGCTATCTCATCAGCCCTATAAGGTTTTTTTTTCTTCGTTTTTTTTTGGCGGAACTGGGGATTGAACTCAGACCCTTGTGCTTGCTGGGGAAGCACATATTCTACTGAGCCATTTCTCTGCTCCCCCATCCCCCTATAAGGTTTCTTAATACTAGAAATAAGTGTAGAGCTCTTCTTGAAATTTTAGTCAGGTTACTTTAATCAAATATGAAAAGATAATATCTTTGATTATATTATCAATATGTTATCACAGTCCAGCTTCAAATTTTCATTCTCAAAGAGAGTCTTGAATCCATACTGATGAGTACCTTGTCCATAACCAGGTTTTATTATTTATTTATTTTTTGGCAGAACCAGGGATTGAACTCAGGCCCTTGCACTTGCTGCAGAAGCACTTATTCCACTGAGCCATCTCCCTGGCCCCTATAACCAGGTTTTTAGTACCGGCTGACATCACCCAATCTTCCACCAGGCTCTGGGACCTATGTTCCAACTGTTATAATACGTATTATGCCCCCAAAACTCATTAAGATAATCAAAATGAAGCATAATTCAGAAAGTATCCTGTAATCAAAAGTTAGATTATAATTGTACAAAAAATTAATTGCTTTCATTAGCTTAACTTGTAGATCAACTGTATTGAATCTCCATTTGTCTTCAAATTACATCTACAATAAAGTGGATGACAAAATAAAATGACTATGAATGAGCAGATATATTCAAGCAAATATCTCAGCCTTGGAGTAAATCTAGTATAGGTGTGAGATGAAGACATGCATGGGCTCCTGCTGTTTGATGGGATGATACAGGAAGGAGCACGTTGCTGTCTACAGAGGAAAGCCTTCTTGTCAATAAGAGTGATTTTTTTCTAATCATTTAACAAATTTATTTGAAAAGTAATAAACACACAACAGCAAAAAAAATTCCAAATTTTATCAAAGGAAACGGTTTGATTTTTTTAAACTCCAGTGAATATTTAAATTTTTAAAAACGATTGCAAGAACATTTAAATAAAGACATCTCTCCTTCAAATACATCCCATTTTCTTGCCACTTTCTGAAGCAGCTCTGGAATCTGTCCTGTGTCTAGTTGTGCTATTATAGCTAGCTTGGCATATATATGATTTTGAAATAAGGTCTTGCTTTGGTTCAGGCTAGCCTTGAACTCACTGTATATCCCAGGCTGGCTGGAACTCATGGTGGTCCCCCGGCCTCAACTTTCCAAGTGCTGGGATTGCAGGTATGTTTCACCAGGCCCAGCTGTATATCTTGAATCAATTCAAAATGTTTACCCTTTGTTGATTTGTGTCCAAATGTCCTACCAAAGCCTCAAAGGTGTCATAGGAATTTTTGGAGGTGGCTGAAGCTGTGTTTGATTCACAGTGCAATGCTGGGATTAAAGGTGGGTAAGTTCACTGTTTGGATTGACACCTTCTAATTCCTATAGACTGGATACAGTATAAGGGACAGAAAGAGGCCTTGCCTCTCTCCTCTTGCTTTCTTTTTCTATCTTCTGCCACCATGAACTGTTGCCTCTGCCATGTACCTCCCTACATTGGAGCCAGCCAATTATGGACTGAAATTTCTAGAAACTCAACTAAGCAAAACTTTCCCCCTTTAACCTTTGATGTTGGGCATTTTGTCTCAGCAACAAGAAAAGTAACTAAGACACTTTTCATGGTAATTTCAACTCTGGAGAAAACTTAAAAGCTATATAATGCCATGTCTGGTGAGAAAAATGGATGAGAACGGTTGTTTTTAAAAACTTGTCTTTTCATTGGATGACACACAGGACCAAAATCCACTGTATTTCTTATCACACCTTATAAAGGCATGAAAGAAGACTTGCAGATTGCTTCTGAAAGTGGCAAGAATGATGTTCAAAGGAAGGAAATATTTTGAGAGGGTTAATGGCAATGTGTTACTACGATTTTTTAAACTTTAAACATTCACCATATATTTTGCTCTCACCTTTTGTAGTAAGTGAAATCATCCTCAAAGAGTGTGTACATAAAGTTATACTTTCAGTAACTATTTTTGTAGTTGTTTAAAAAGTATGTACATTTATACCCATGCTTATAATTGCCAAATTATAAGCCTTCAAAGAGGCTGCATTAATACATGTTTCTGCCCAAAAAATCATATAATAAGTATATGTGTCTCCCTACATTTTTGAAAACACTGTGACTTTAAACTTTTTGGCTACTAATCAAGAAGAAAATGGAGCTCTCTGTTCTTTTTCTTTCCACTAGCACGTTTCTTTCAGCACATGCAGTTTACAATCATCTGGGGTGGCATGCACATTTATATAATACATCTTTCTTCTTTCTGTTTTGATACCTTTCCTCACTCCTCCCCCTCTTCTAACTCTCCTTCCTCCATTTTTATTTTATTCTATTTATTTTCTTTTTTTTAATGTATTTGGTACAGGGTCTTGCTATGCAGCTCAGTCTCATAATGATCCTCCTGTTTTCAGGGGTTACAGGCGTGCACCACCACACTCGGCCTCTGTGGCCAGCTCAGCATGCCCAGAGGTGGGGCCCGCTCCCCTATTTTCATTCTTACTGATATTAATCTTAATTCATATTTATGGCATATTCTGTTGAAGGTATTAGGTTTCTGTAGATGACAATCGTTTTCTACTTATTTCCCCTTCCATTCCATCTTGCCTGTCCCCCTTGCTCTCTTTTACCATCTGTGAGATCCATCCTCTTGGCTCCTTCTCCCTTTGCTCTGTTGATCTTGTTGCACAAACTTTGCCTTACTCAAATGAAAGATACCCTGTGGTATTTTATCCTGTTTGTTAAATGCAAAATTATATTCTCTAGGTACATCCATTTTCTTACAATGTCTCCAGTTCTTTATAGCCAAGTAGTTTTCCATTCTGGTACATATGGATAGCATATTTTCTTTATCCAGTTATCCATTGATGGGTATTCAGGCTGCTTCCAGGATTTAGCTATTAGGAGTCATTCTGCTATAAACATTGGTGTACATGTAACTCTAGTGGAATGTTTTAAACTTGGGGTAAGATATCTGAAAGAGGGATGGCTAGGTCATATCGAACTTCCAATTTTTCTTTTTTGAAAAATCACCATACTAATGCATATTTCCACAAATAATGTGGGAAGGTTGTTTTCTTTAACCACAGCCTCACCAGCATATATCTTCTCATTTCTTTTCTTTTTCTTTCTCTCTCTTTATTATTATTATTATTAATTATTTTTGTTAGGGAAGGATCTACAGGGTGGTTAGGGTCTCACTACTAGATCAGACTTATAGTGATCTGCATGTTTACAGCCTCCCAAGAGCTAGGATTACAGGCAGGTGCCACCACACCCAGTCTCAGTTGCCATCTCAGCATGCCAGGGGACCAGGCTGACACGGCAGGCCTGGGGATCGAACCCCCGGCTCCTGCACCTGCTTGAAGGCCCTTTAATCCACAGAGCTATTTGGATGGCCCCTCTCTTTTCATCTCTTCTATCTTACTATTTTTCAAGTAAGATAGAATCCTAGCATTGTTTTAATTTGTATTTCTCTAATATCTAGAAATGTTGAACATCTTTTCATACATATGTTGGTCATTTGTGCATCTTCCTCTATGAAAGTTCTGTTTATTTCACTTGCCAATTTATTAACTGGATCTTTTATTACATTAGATCACATAAAGGTGACCTAATTTTTTTAGTTCTTTATATATTCTAGATATTAACCTTCTGTCTGAGGAGTAGCTGGCCAAGAAAATTTCCATTCTGTATGTTGTCTGTTCTACTAATTGATACACTCTACAAATTGATTCCTGTACAGTATGGAAGCTTTTCAGTTTGAAGTAATCCCATTTGTTGATTCGTGCTGTTATTTCTTGGACAATCAACATTCTGTTTTGAAAATCCTTTCCAAAACATGAGACTTTTAAGTATTTTACCTATTTTATTATCCAGTAAATTCAATGTTTCTGTTTTACTTTTTATTTTAGAAATAAAAACAATAATACAGAATTTAAAAACAAGATAATAGGAGATTAGCAATGGTATGTAAATATATATATATATATATATATATATATATATATATATATATATATATAACCATTTGACAGAACTGGGGATTGAACTCAGGCCCTTGTGCTTGCCAGGGAAGCACTTATTCTACTGAGCCATTGCCCTGGTCCTAATGGTTAATATATTGAATATTATTATCTTCAAAGTAGTTATTCAGACTGTAACATATAGGCATGCAAAATTGATCAAACAATACAAGCATGGGGCTGGAGAGATGGCTCAATGGAATAAGTGCCTGCCTGGCAAGCACAGGGCCCTGAGTTCGATGCCCGGTTTCACCGAAAGAAAAAAAGAAACAAACAATACAAGCATGAACTATTCTTTTCAATGAACTAATAGAAATTAGTAGTATCATTACCTTAGCTGTCTCATACATATATTTTTCCTTTCCCTTTTTCCTTCTTTTCTACAGTTCAGTTGTGCTTTCCTTTTGAGCAGTCTCTTACCCTTTCACAATATCTATTGTACATTTTGGATCTTATTTACTCTTTCAGTTTCTTGCACTATGGATGCAATGTTATGTTTACACATGTGAGACTAATTTTTTTCACTTGTGATTATGGTCTCTAGTTGCTTCCATTTACCTACAAAAACCTTGAGCTTATCTATCTTTATAGCTGAGTACTCCACTGTATAAAAATAGCACATATTTTTATACATTCTTATGTTGATGGGCATTTGGGTTGTTGCCAAGATTTAGTTATTGTGAATTGTGCTGCTGTAAACATGGGTGCGCATATATCACTGTGGTATGTTTTTAATTTTCATAGGAAAACACACAGAAGGGGAATAGCTGAGTTGAATAGGAACTCTAATTCTAGTTTTTTGAGGAATCTCCACAATGAATTTCACAGTGATTGCACCAGTCTACACTCCCACCAACAGAGGGCTCGTGGACACAGCCCTGCCAATATTTGTTATTGGTTGATTTCTTGATGATATCCTTTCTTTCTGAGGTGAGGTATAATCTCAGTGTTGTTTTAATTTGAAATTCTCAAATGATCAATGATGTTGACTTTTTTTTCATATATTTATTTGCCATTTATATTTCTTCCTGTGACAAGTGTGTAGTCAAGCCAGATGCCCATTTTGCATTGGTTCATTGAATTTGAGGGTACAGATTTTATTCTTTAAATGTTCTAGAGAGAAGTTCTTTGAGGGACAGTTGGAAAAAATATTTTCCCACTCTAAGGGGCTTATTTTCACTTCTTTAGTGTAGTGGATAGCTAACTGGTGGTCAACTTCTTACACCCAGTTAATAAGGGAGGCTTGCTAGAAGCTGTAGCTGTTGCCACTCTTTGCTTTTCACTGTTTTCAGGAATGGCTGAAACAGACTAGCATGGTACTGGGTGTAGGAGGTCTACCTGAAGATTGTTGCCAGCAGCATAAAGGCAGAACAGCAGGAGCTGCCAAAATGCTGTTAGGGATGCTGTTTGGAGAACTGTCCGAGCTGCTGGAAGATGGTATTTCTCTTGGGCTGTTCTCCTGGAGGACCTTCCCATGCTGGCTTTCCCAGTGAACTTTGGAGAAGCTTTGGTCCTCATCTTGAGCATTGCTTCTTGGCTCTGGAGTGGAAGACCATGCACTGCTCAGCCTCATGGAGAAACTTGTTGCCCTGACTTTCCTGATGGGCATTTGGCTTTCCTCATTGCTGGAGGAGATCAGCATGAGAAATGCTGTGGTACTTCTGGGGTAGCTCTGGTGCTTACCTTGACTATTGCATTCTAGCTCCAGTTCATATCCCTCAGCTGGCTAGCACAGATCCTTCATGCCACTATCATAGACTTCCTAGCTTCCTCCACTGAGCTTTGGGCCTTTTTAGCAAAGATCAGTGAAGTGGACCTCAGGAGACTTTGTTGTGTGCTCTAGGCCTCCAGGTGGACTTGTGGGCAGCATTGTTATAAGCTCTAGGTTTTCATCTGGACTCATGCAAGATATGATGATCAAGGCCCTCAGTTGGAGTCTTCAGTATTTAGTGTGGGGGTAGATATTCCCTTGTATATGATTCTTAGGTGATTCCTTATAAACTAAATATTATAAAATGTGTCCTATAGTATATTGTTTGCCTTGCAAAAGAAACACAACACAACACTTGGTGATTTGTGTGTGTGTGTGTGTCATCCTTGTGCAAGGGCCATACTACTGTTCTCTGTATCATTCTGTCTCCGTTACTTTTCACTCATCGCTGGGACAAAATACCCAACACCCCAAATTAAGGAAGGAAAGGTTTATTCAATTCACAGTTTATGGAGGTTTCAGTCCATACCTGGCTGGCTCCAAGGCAGAGTAGCACATGGCAGAGGGCAGCCATTCCTGAAAACAGTGAAAAGCAAAAGGAGCGGCAGCAGCTGCAGCTTCTAGCAAGCCTCCCTCCCCTCTTTATGTTATAAGCAGGCTGCCCTGGGGTGGGGGCGTAGAACTCACACAGTGTCTATGCCCTCCTCTGGCACTGGATGAGGGTGTTTACAAAATAAGAACCCTGGCTCTCTGCTGAGTCCCTTAAACTCAAACTTCTCAAGTTGACACAATGTATCAACCAGAATACATTCCAATTTTAGTACCTGGGCTGCTGAAGCAAGCACAGTGATTTGTTTTGCTGTTCAAAGGCTTTTTAATAAGATGAGATTCTAGTTGTTGATTCTTTGAAATATTTCCCATGCAGGCTGGGTTTTGCTCATTAGTGCTTTGCCTACCCCTGTGGCTTCAAGATTTCTACCTACTTTATCCTCCAGTAGATTTAGTGTTTTTGTTTCAATATTTAGATCCTTGGTCTTGTTTTACTTTACTTATTGCTGAGACAAAATATCCAACCCCCAAGGTTAAAGGAGGAAAACTTTATTACAGTTCAGTTTATGGAGATTTGAGCCCATTGTTAGCTAGCTCCAAAGCAGAGTGACACGGTAGAGACACAACAGAGCAGAAACAGTATATGGTGGGCAGAATGCAGCAAAGCAAAGCAATAAAGTAGTGCAACAGCAGGTAGCAGCCTACCTTCCCTTTTATTCCTTTAGGCCTGGGTAGTGTCACTCACACTCAGAGTGGGCCATTATCCACACACAGAACTATGCTAAACAAATCAGTGGACAAATTTAGTAATCACATGCTCTTAGTCTGAGCATCATACACCTCTAACCCAGCCACCTCTCGAATTCCTACCTATGAGTACATGAGGTTTTAGGGTGATGTTCAAACACAAACCATAACAATAATTAAATGAGACAAAACATATTTTAAAGATTTCCCATACCTAGTGTAGCCAGGTGTCTTAGTTACTCTTCTCTCGTTGCTGGAACAAATACCCAACACTCAAAATGAAGGAAGGAAAGGTTTATTTAGCTCACTTTTTAGTTACTGGAGGTTTCAGTCCATATTCAGCTGGCTCCAAGGCAGAGGGGCACATGGCAGAGAGCAGAAGTTCATGGCAGCCAAACAGTAACAATGACAACAAAGAGCAATCGCTAAGGACAGTCTGTCTCTCTCTGTCTTATATTGCATGCAGGGTCTCTGCCCCAGGCTGGGGAAAGTACTCACATCCATAATCCAGCAGTACTAAAACCCATAATCCCAGCCTTGGATTACACATAATCCCAGTGGATCATGAGTTAATCACAAGCTCTGGAAGTCCCCACCCCATGACTACATGAGGCTTTGGGGGGACAACTAGACACAAACCATAACACCAGGCGTTATGACATATGTCTTTAAAGTTCAGGAGGCTGAAAAAGGAGGAGTGCAAGTTCAAGGCCAGCCAGACCAGTGAGAGATTCAGTCTCAAGAAGGGTTAGAGATTTAGCTCAAGGCTCCCTTTGTTCAATTCTCAGTACCACAAAAGAGAAGAGAAAAGAAAAAATACCCGATGTGTAGATGTTAAGGATTAGCCTTTGTGATTGTTGTTGCTGTTGCAATCCTTTCCTATGAAATGTAAGTAATGACAATGCTGTGTGGATTAAATAAAATAAACATGTAAACAGTCTGTAAGAGGGATTACACCTGTAATCCAGCATTTGTAAGGCTAAGGCAGGAGAATTGCTGTGAATTTCAGACCAGCCTGAACTGCCACAAAGTGAGACACAGTCTCAAAAAAATTTGAAAAGAAAAAAAAAAAGGCCTGACATATAGTGACTGCTCAAGAGAGTGTAACTGGCATTGTTACATGATAGATCGATATACACAAGCTTGCTCATTTCTGGTGAGCTGTTTTTGTTTGTTCTTGGTAATTGTTTTTGTTTTGTTGTTAGTTTTGCTGTTGTTATTTTGGGTACTGGGAAATAAACCTAGAAAGTTCACACTGAGCTACTGTTGTGGCTTGTATCTACATGTTACCACAAAGTTTCATGCAGTCAGAGCTGGAGCTTTTCAGAGAAGTCTGGACCTAGATTGTGTGGTGCTGGGATCAAGGACTTGCTGCTGGGATTGATACACGGTACAATATGAGGATTAAGGGTGCCCTACTCTGGATTTATATCCTGAGAGAAGGACAGAAAGAGGTCTGTTGTCACTTGCTGCCCCTTCACTACCTCATTGTTTTCCTACCTTCTTCCCACCATGAACAGTTTCTCCTCTGTGCTGCTCCTTGCCATGCCACCCTGCCTTGGGGCCAGCCAACTTTGGGCTAACATCTCTACAAACTGTGAGCTGCAATAAATCTTTTATTATCTAACTTTGGGTATTGGGTATTTTGTCTCAGCGACAAGAAAAAGTAACTGAGATGGCTATATCCCCAGAGGTGTTTTGTTTTGTTTTGTTTTAGCCAGGATCTTGCAAAATCACTAAGTTGCCTATGCTTGCTTGAATGTGTAATCCTTCTGTCTCAGCTTCTCAGAATTCTGGGATTATAGGCTGGTACCACCATGCCCAGCCACATGACATTTGTATAGACTATCCTGAGGAATATGAAATGTAATGGCAGAAGAAAGATATGCTCAAATTCAGCTTAAGAAAGCAAGTTTTTCCTTAGGCACAAAGAGATAAAAAGAAGCAAGCAAACTGTGGTGACTTGAACAACACAGTGGTCTTGGAAATGAGCAGACAGTTAAGGAAGCAGTAATGTTGGACTGTCTGTTGCACAGTCATGGGAGATGAGGTGGAAGACACAATTAAGAATAACTCCAAGATTCTAGATTGAACAACGTAATAGATAGTGGTACCATTTGCTGAGAATGGGAAGAGAACTAGAGAAGCCACTTTCCCAGGAAGGAAGGAGTGAAACATGATAAAAGTGAGTTTTATTTAAGCTGAATCTGAGTTAGCTTGAGATATCCAAATGGAGATACCTTTTGAAAAGTTAGATGAGAAGGTTCTGAAGGAGATGTGGGCTAGTGATGTGAACCTAGTAATGGGAAGTACTGAAATAAAATTCCTCCTTGGGAACAAGACTGTGCAGGGGAAGGTGTGAAGTGGGAAAAAAAGGAAATAAAAGTTGATTTGGATGGGCCCAATATAAAGAAAACCACTGATAAAACAGCAAATGCTAACAAGGCTGTGAGGGAGAAAGAACCCTTCTACATTGATTGTGAGAATGGAAAATAATATAACCACTATGGAAATTCCTCAGGAAACTAAAAGTAGACATTCTGCTTTACCCAAATAACCTTCTTCTGGATATCTCTCCAAAAGAGAAAGTAATAATACAGTGATAGATAATTACCCATGTTTACAGCAGCACAATTAACAAGAGCTAGATAATAGCAATAGCTTAAATGCTTGTCAACAGATGAAGGAATAAGGAAAACATGACTTAGATACACAATGCATACTACTCGACCACAAAGAAGGATGAAGCTGAGTCGATTGTAGAAAAATGGATGGTCCTTAGGCACATAAAGTGGCCAGGCCAGACATGGTGACTCATGCCTATAATCCCATCCATACTCTGAAGGCTGAAGCAGGAAAACCACTGCAAGTTAGACTCCAGCCTTGGCTACAAAATGAGCTCAAGGCCAGCCTAAACTGCATAGTGAGATCCTGCCTCAAAAAGACAAATAAATAAATAAATAAAAATGAATGAAATAAATGAGACTCAGAAGGCTGAATAGGACATGCTTTCTGCCATATAAACACTCCTAAATATAAACAAATAATTTTAAAAGCAAAATAAAAAGAGAGATAGTAGAAAGCACAGAGATGTACACAGACTTTTGGATGTGGGAAGGAGACCAACAGAAATGGGGGAAAACTCTCTCTTTCTTGGGATATATATATATATATATATATATATATATATATATATATATATATATATATATAATCTCCCAAGATTATTATGCATTTCAAACATACTGTTTTTAAAATAAAAAAGTTAAAGCATATAGGAGTGTGCATGCTACATGTAGACACTACACTATTTATTATAAGGGACTGAACATTCATGGATTTTGGTGTCCCTAAAGGTTCTGAACCAATTCCACTCAGGTACCGAGGTCCAACGGTATGCATTAAGATGGAGCAAGTCAGATTGTACCAGGAGTGTCACATTTGTATATAAATCACATCCCAAAGGAATCAACTGCTATGTGTAACTTGGGCAACAGTTAGATGACAGAAAGGAAGAAAAACCCCTTTGAGAAGCCCTATATGTGTGTGTGTGTGTGTGTGTGTGTGTGTGTGTGTGTGTGTGTGTGTGTTTCTACACCATGGGGCATCAACAAAACACAGGAAAAAGGCACAGTAGTTGAATTTATACATGAGAGTTTTACATGTGGAGATTCCAAGTGAAAAAATGATACTGTGCATTTATTAAGGAGCAAAAATTGACAAGGAACCATCATCTACCTAAAAGGTCAGCAAGTACAACCTTGCTGGAAACTGGTTCTCATGTGTTAATGTTGTCCCTCAGTTACTGTGGACTGATCAGTCCCACAACTTCCCAAGCAAGTGGGTGGTGAAAGTTTAAATAAATGAGTTAAGCGGTACAATTTTAGGGCTCAAGGAGGATCAAAGCCCTGTAACAGAATTTGAGATTCTCTGGGGGCTAAGGCCAAAGATCTTTTCTGGGCATGCAGGACTGTATTTATTTAGTTATCAAAACAAGGGAGAAGAGTACTGAAGAAAGGTGGGAATCATTCAAGGGCTTCTCCAGATAAGACATTAGGTTCATGTAGGAGAACTAATGCTATTTCCACCCAAGAATGAGAGAGCTGCAGCTATAGTCTTAAAAATTTAAATCCTGCTCAGAGCTCCTATATAGTAGTCTCCATCATAGGTCAAATAAATTTAGGAAGAAAGAAGAGGAAATGCACCCTCATAGCTGTCATTGCAATGCACAGGCCTTATCTGAATTCTTGTGGCCAGATAAGAAATTTTAAAAATTTGAAATATGCCAGTAAAAAGAATGACTTGCCAGGAAAAATAAGAAAGATGAGATTATAAAGAAAATGAGATATGCATTCAAAAAACATGTACAATATTGTCAAGAAAATGAAGTATGTTTGAATGGAAAAGGGTTTTACCCTCCTTATTCCTGGTTTGGTTTTCAACACAAAAGGTAGCAGAATTTACCATTTTTTAAGGAGCTGGGACAGTTCAAAACATGTTTGCTCCAAAATTCTTCCAGACTTCCCATTCAAAGCTGGTGCCAGTAAGTTTTATATCTTTATGCATTCTTTGTCTTTCATAAATATCTTTCTTTTTTTTTTTTGAGACAGGGTCTCACTATGCAGTTCAGGCTGGCTTTAAGCTCACTTTGTAGCTCAGGCTGGTCTCGAACTCACAACAATCCTCCTGCCTCAGCCTCCCGAGTGCTGGGATTACAGGCATGCGCCACCACGCCCGGCCATAAATATCTTTCTTAATTTCATGTTTTAATACTTCTGAATCAATCTAACTCAAAACACTCTCCTTACTCCCATTGATCCTACACCGAGAGACACTGTAATGGAGTATTTAATAACCAGGCTTTCTAGGTTCAAATCTTGGCTCTGTTCTTCTAATGCTTCTGAAAATCTTGACACACGGTCAAAAAATAAAAGCAAGGTTAAATTTTTATTTCAATAAAAGACACGTTGCTGCCTTTTACCTTCAAAATACCACTATCCCCCCAAAAAACACATACTCAAAACACACTTATCCCTTTATCCTTCCCACCTTCTGAAGCAGTTCTGGAAGGCCTTTCTCCTAAGGGTGAAGAACCAGAAGTTGTGTTGTGCCAGGTGCAGTGAACAAGGTAGCCAAGAACGCCTTGTGTTATTTTTTACAAGCCTGTTTTCAGTTGGGTGGCACTTGGCAACAGTATAGAACATTTTTTATCACCCCCTCATAGAGATGCTCACAAAGATTTCCAAAACTTGTTTAGAAGTGGCCACCACTATGAGATAAGTGTTTGTAAAGATTAATGGCAATGTATCATATTCTAATTCATTCTTAAAATTTAAACATTCTCTGTATATTTGTCTTACCTCCTATTTAGCCTCTCTGTGTCTCAGGGGACTTCTTTAAAGTGGTATAATAATGTGACCTAAATCATCATTTTCTTTTTTGAGGGTTAAATAAGAGTTTCTGGAACATGGAAAGTGTAACATAAGCATCAAGTGGCATTATTATCATTATTTTCACCTATTCTGCATTCTTCTACTTGTCAAAATAATTTTGTGAAAAGGATATCTTACAAATAAAGTTTAGGAACTTGTCTAAGACTATACCATTAGCAAGGAACAGAGTTAGGCTTCAAAGGTGAGTCCCTCACATGCCAATTCTACCTTATGGCAACACTTTCCTTCATTTTAAAGCTTAATTACATCAACACGAATCATTAATTTCTTTTTTTTTTTTTCCATTTATGTATTTGGTACAGCCTATCACTATGCAGCTCTGACTCTTAGTGATCGGGGATCATTAAGAGCTGCATAGTGATAGGGGTAAATATCACGCAGTCCTACTAACTGTCCACATCCTATAATTTTGGCCTTTTTTTTCAATTCAAGAAAAAAACCCTGAAATCCATTGAAAAGTGATCTCCAGCCAAACTTGGTCTCTTCTCACAGAGACCACAGTCAGTGTGAGTCCTCCAGTGACTGCTAGCACACACCTCGAAGTTTGGACCGAGTGAGAACTTACCTTAAGAACGTAGGCCTCAGATCTGTGCAGTTGTACAAATCTCCCTGGTAGCCTTTCTTTTTCTGACTGTCTGATGTATGCTTACCCCAGTGGAATTACTTCCTCACTAGAAGCTAATCATTTGAAAAGTTGGAAGTTTTCACCAAGTAAATTTCTGGATCCTCAGCAGATTTTTTTTTTTAACTTCTACTCTCCCATTACCTTTTTCTCCTCTTTTCCATAATCTAAACTACAAGCCCAGATAACAGGAAAAATATTACCACTCTGTAAATTCTAAAAACAAAGGATGATGTCTCAATCTGTTTGTGCTGTTATATTAAATATAGTCTGGTGGCTTATGAATAACAGAAATTTACTCCATACAGTAATGGAGGGAGAAAGCTCTAAGACCCGGGTGCTGACTGGTTTGGTGTCTGCCAGGAGCCCCTTTCTGGTTCATAGATGTGATGGAAAGGACAAGGTACATCTCTTGGGCCAATGCATGGGGCATAATTTTGTCATAAAGACACATTGTTGTGTGTTTAGAACATCAGTTTATTACTTAGAATATTTCTATTAATGAATTAGTAATTTTATGAATTTTGTTATTAAACAATGAATACTTAACAGGAAAAATTAAAAAAATATAAAGCATTGGGGTTTTTTTGAGACATGGTTTTGCTACGTAGTCCAGGCTGGCCTTAATTTTCCTGTCTCAGTCTCTTGAGTCCTGGAGTTACAGGCATGTACCTGAATTTTTAATATTAATATAGTGCTTATTAAAAAAGCATCAAATTTTTCAACATTAAATGTTTTGTGGTATACACAATCTACAAAACAACAGCAGAAATAATTTCTTATAAAAAGTACAATGAAAATACTAACAGAATCCTACAATAAAAATAATACTTCAATTATCACACCTAAGGCAGTCTTCACACGATACATACATACATCCTTTGTACTGACAACACATGTTTTGCATTGCTGACTGTTTTGTAGGACATACTTGACATTTTACTGGTCTTTCCGACTTGTCAGGAGGTTCTTATTATGTTATACAATGTGTAGTTAACAGGAACATACAATGTCTATAAAATAAAGTATTAAATTCCTAATACGTAGTTTGTGTTCAAAAATAAACATTTTCACATCAGCTCTGTACCTGCTGACAAAATCCAAATGATAACATCAGAATTATATGGACTACAGTGCAAATACCAACAGAATTCTACAGCAAAAGTAATTTTGCTTCAGTTGTCCCACCCAAGGCATTCTTCACACATGGCAACTGCATGTTCCATGCACTTATCTTGATTTCATTGCCAGCACATGTGCTTAGCTTTCCTTTCTCAAGTGGCAGGCCATTCTTGTCACCTCTCTTGTCTTCTAGTTTTATCAGGAACTTCCTGGTATATTGTACAATATGTACTTTGCAGGAAAATAAGATATCAATAAAATAAAATATCACATATGTAATAAGTGCTTAAAATGGTGTCAACATCACATCGGCTGTTTTCTTGCTTATAGAACCTAAAATGATAACAGCAGAAATAAAAACCTATGTGAACTACAATATAAATACAAACAAAGGTCTACTCCAGAAATAGCTTTTGCTTCAACTGTCACACCCAAGGCATTCTTTACGCATGACCACTGCATTATGTTCCATGCACAAGTGTCACGCTGATACCAGGTACATTTTGCTTTCTTGACCTTTTCCATAGGGCACAGCTACCATCTTTTTGGTTTTCCTATTATCATAGTTGGTCTTGCACTTGCCCATTCACCACTATGATCCACAATTTTTTGCATAGCTCCCCGGGCACAAATATTTTGTTTTTTCTCTGCTATAAATAATCTTTTATGAGTTTCAACCCCAATCCTCTAAGAAAATTTCCCCATGATATTTTGTACTGGTTATTTTCTTTGTAAATTATCAAACTATTTATGTCATACATGCTTAAGATAGAGCAAAGTATAGCCATTAGTCAATTCGTACATAACTCTTCAACATAATCTGTGGCTTTAGTTTTGCTGTTTAAAAGTTACCATTTCAGGCTTTGGTTTTTGTCAAGGTTTTAGTACAGTTAGGAACAAAGGAGCTGAGTCATTTCCTTTTTTTTCCTCTTCCCTTCCCTTCACTACTATTGCCTTCCCTTCATTCAAATGTAAATGCCACACCTCCCTATTATACTGCCTAAAGCTGCAGTGATCACAACATGCTGCAAGATAGTCATCAAGAGTCATATATTCAGGCTGCTGTGTAACTTGCTTGACCTTTTGAAACAAAACTAGATGAGCTGATAGCAGCTAGATTATCAGCTCTTTTTCTGTGTGGTTAGCAACAAACCTCAGGCAATTTTCAAGGAAACCAATCTCCTCAGGGTCATTGCTATTGTACAAACTTCAAACCAATTCCTGTCCGTCTTTTACATCCACAAGTCTTTTACATTCCTGCAATTACCATGAGAAAGTCCCTCCAAGTATAGCAGACCCATGAAAGCTTTTAGTCCAGCTAGTGAGGTGTCAGAATGATCACATCTTTTAGTGTGGATATTGACACACACCAGGCATTTCACTTGTATTTCATCACTTGTGTATTCCAAAATACCTTGTGATATTTTGACTGTCACAATTTCCAACACTGAATGATGGTGCTGCATTCCATCCAATAGGTTTCAGGCCTGCCAAGATCCTCACCACATTTTTGGATGTAGTTCTAACATTGGATTATTCCATTTGGTTGTGTGATCATTTTGTACAATTTTACTAGTCAAATATGTACTAATATTGTTGTTTTCTTTGCCATCTGACTCAGGAAGGACATCATTCTACATGTCAAATGAATTTTGCTCCATTTAACTGTGATAGGAACTTTGGCTAACATGGCCAACATCACAATCTGTGCAAAAGTCACCCAATGATTCACTTTTAATCTCCAAAACTTGCAAGTCTGGTTTTTCATGTGCCACTGTACTGAATTGGACTAATTCTACGCTCCCCAATAAAAATCAACAGAAAAAAAAGACAAATCCTGAAAGTATACCTGTTGCTGCTTTGGAGCTCTTTACACACTCTGCTGTTCATCTGGTTTTTGGGAAGTGGATGGATCCAGGATGTGTGAGGCTGAGATTAAGAATGTAATCCTGGGATTGGGTCATGCTACGATACTAGGAGTAAGGCTGCCCTATCTTGGATATTAGTGCTACTCAAAGGGTGGGTGGCCTGGATAAGATACAAGAGGCATAAGAGAGTCACTGCTGATTGCTTCTAACTTGTTGCCTTGCCTTCTACCTGTGGGAGACACTATAATCCGGAAGCCTTCCTTTAGATTCCTTTTATGGACACTTCCTGTTAATTGCTGCATTATGGCTTCCTGCCTCTTCTTTTAATTAGACTTCCTGTGACAAGCTCCTTTGGTTGATCACATGAATGTTATTAGCCTATAACATTACCCTAATGTATCTACCTCACTGATGACGTTGACTTCCCTCCCCTCTGCTATATAAGCTATCTCACTTCCTTGAATAAACGAGACTTGATCAGAATCCTGTCTTGTCTCCATTTCTCGCGTCCCTGTCC
>PVKA01004051.1:0-43236 GCA_004027165.1 Ctenomys sociabilis | reverse complement strand
AACCTGCGGTGATTGGCCTGCTGGACGGGTCATCTACCTACCATGAATTCTTCTCTGTGCTGCCCCTCTGCCATGCCATCCTGCCTCAGAGGTACCCAACTATAAACCTCTACAAACGGAGCCACATAGACCTCTATTCTTTTAATTTTGGATGTTGGGTATCTTGTCTCAGTGAAAAGAAAAGTAACTAAGACAGTAATTTTTGAGAAAATGTTGATTTCTTAGGTTCTTCTTTGTGTTATCACATGCCCACAAAACATCATTACCAAAAACAAAGCAAACATCTGGCTTACAGAAAATGTAGAACAGAATTCCTCTGCTCTGAACTCCCCAACAAATCATCGATCACTAAAGCACACATACCAGTGGAATTTGCACAGACAATTCATCAGGTTTTTCTCTTTATTGTGCACTTAAGTCCTTTGAATTTTATTTAAAATTTAGCATGACAGGTATGAGAGCAAACAGTTAAATATTCTAAATAAAACAAAAATAGAAATGAAACAAGAGTTCAATATACAGGCATAAGAAAGGCAAAATATGAGAGCTTGTACTATTTTAGTTAATAGATAACATGCTAGACCTCTTACCTCTTTATTTTTTTATTTATGATTGGTAAATTTATTTTTTGTCTACGATAAAACAGAACATCCACAAAAGAAACCTAGTGTTGCAGTGGATGAAGGCAAGACAGGTCCTTGAGCAGCTGTTTTCACATTTCTCAATAGTAGTCATATGATTGAGGATACCTTCTCTCTGGAAAAAAAACACACAGTGGTTAGGGGAAGAAAACAGAAAAAGGCAAGAGTCTTGAATTAGAGGTAGCCCTGCATTCAGCTGCATTTTTTTGTGATACTAGGAACTGAATTTAAAGCCTTTGTACTAAGATACATCCTCAGCCCTTTTTCATTTTTTACCAACTTGTTAAGTTACACTCAGACATATAATCCTCCTGCCTCAACCTCCCATGCAATACATTTCTTAAAGTCATACAGGAAAGACTTCTTACACTGTTACTGGCAATGCACCCTTCATTCCCCTTAAGAGTGGTGCCCCTCTTTTCTTTTCTTTTTGCCCTTTTCTTTTCTCTCTCTCTCTCTCTCTCTCTCTCTCTCTCTCTCTCTCTCTCTCTCTCTCTCTCTCTCCTTCCTTCTTTCTTTGTGTATTTGGTTCAGGGTCTCACTATGCCACTGGCTCAGACTCATAGTGATCCTCCTGTTTTCACCCTCCCCAGCACTTGGATTACAGGCATGTGCCACCATGCCCATCTCAGTGGCCAGCTCAGCGCACCCAGAGGCAGGGGCAGGGGAGGAGTCAGCATTGCATCAGTGCTGGGAATGAACCGCATCCTTGTGCTTGCCTAAGCAGGCACTTAGTTCACTGAGCTATCTTGCCAGCCCTTCCCTTACGCTTTCTTTCTTCATAATGCTGGTATAACTATCTCATGTGTTATCTTTCTCTTCCTTTGGCCCTTGATCTTTTTTCCTCTAATGATCTTTCTTCACATTTTATGCTAGCCATCCTCTCCATGGTTAGAATTTAGATTATACTAATAGCAATAATCACAATCTCAAATTTACCTCAATTTCAAGCATTTTACTCTCTAACCACTGCCTTCTGTCTTTCTAATTCATTCTCTCTAATACACCAACTATCAAATTTTGGTCTGCCATTGGTACTAAAAATCCAATAACTCTTAACACTTTTTTATTCCAGTATGGGGTATTAAACCCAGGACCTCGTGATTGCTAGGCAAGCATGTTCTAACTCTGAGCAACATTTCTCTTGTCACTTTACCAGTATCTGTCTGCCACTTTGTGTCCTTTATTCTTCATAATCCAGCATATATTCTACTGTTGATCATTAGAGTCACTAACTTGCATCTGACTTTGTTGGCGTTCATGGCAAAACTATAGCATGTGATTAAACCAGCTTTCCTCTTACCAGGTGTTTACCCTTGAACAGCTAAATGAGGCTTGAGAAAACCCTCATGAACATGCCTAGTGTTCTCAGTTTAATTTCATAACCTACCACCCAAAAAACCCATTTTCTTTAGTTCTTCCCTCCTACCCTCCTACATATCTATTTCATTCTTACATTACCATGTATCAATGAACATTCATCTGTTCAATATCAACCCATCCACATTCCCATCCTTTACCTTGTACTCAGTTGATAATTTGCCTACTGTTTCATTTAAAAAATTAAAGGGAACAGAGGAGAATTTGTATGTACTCTCACTACCATAACACTCACACTTCTGGATCTATGCAATATATCATTTTTCCCCATATCTTACCTAGAAGACATCTGTCTATCTGTATGTTAGAACCATCCTTATATCTAATATAAGCCATTGGTCATCAATTCTTCACCTTCCCTGCATAGAAAAATTTACCTTCCTCATCATTATCAGTGTACAAACATATTATTTCTCCTGTCTGAAAGAGCAAGAAAAGTGAAAGACTGTGATTACTCCAGTTAGTGCGCATTTCTCTGCTGCTGTTCTACAAAGCAAACTGTCTTCCACAGTAATGATCCAGTGATTTCTTCTTAATTCCCCAGTGTTCCTTCTTTCAGGCTCTTTTCACCCCTCACCTTACCTGACCCCTTTGGTAGCTTTTCACATATTTGAACACTCCTTCTGCCCTAAAATGTTTTCTATCTTTTTTTAGCTTCCAGGTAATGATACATTTTTAGTTTCCTGTTTCCTTTCCCATCCACCCTTCCCAATTCTCCTTCACCAGCTTCTCTTTATCTCACTGGATAATCCTAATTGGATACTCTTTCTATATTGCCTCTCTCAGGTCTACTCTCAAGAGTAATCAGAAAAGACACATAAATTTTAAGTCAGGTCATTTCACTCTTCTGTTCAGAGTCCTCCAATGGCTTTGCACGTCTTCTCATAGTCTAAGAAAAAACATGACTTTGAGGAGATGGCACCCATCCTCAACAGGGAGGGACAGAGAGAAATACTCTGGATGTCTTTCTCACCCCAAGGGCTTGTGCTCAACATTAGTGGTCAGAAGCACCTGGAGGCCTGTTATGGTTTGTGTATGTGTCCCCCCCAAACCTCATGCAATCATGGGGTGGACTTCTAGAGTTTGTGATTAATTCATGATCCACTGGGATTATGGGTTTGAGTGCTGCTGGGATTATGGGTGTGAGTACTACTACACCAGCCTGGGGCAGCTAGACTGAATGCAGTTTAAGAGAGACAGACCTGCTCTCTGTAACCATTGGTGCTGCTACTCCTCTGTTTTGTTCTCTGCTCTTTGCTGCTGCCATGAAAGGTTGCTCTCCGATATGTGCCCCTCTGCCTTGGAGCCAGCCAAATATGGACTGAAACCTCCAGTAAGTATGAGCTAAATACACTGTTCCTCCCTTCATTTTGAGTGTCAGATATTTGTCCCAGTAACAAGAGAAGAGTACCTGAGACAAGGCCTTACTAAAACAGATTGTTAGGCCTATCCACAAGTGCTTTAGATGTTTCATTCACTGGGTGAAGGACAGGGTCTGAGAATTTGCATTCATAACAGGCTCCTGGGTGATCCCAGTGTCTCTAGTTTAGTGATGATGTGTAGCTTACACAATGCTAGCCTCCTAAAACAGGGAGAAAGTGGGCCGGGAGATGGCTTAGTAGATAAGTGCTTGCCTGGCAATCCTTGACTTCAATTCCTGCTACCACAAAAACAAACAACAGCAACAAAAATAAAAACAGGGGGAACATTTAATTCCTTCTTTCTCTTATTCCAGAGATATGTGAATTCCTCCTCCTTATCATTTCTGAGCCTCAACTTCTCCATCCCTTAAATATAACATTCCCAGACATAATACCGGACAACCAGTTAGCTTTGAATATCTAGGAATACTGGCACATACTTGTAATACCAACACTTTGTGAAGCTAAGGCAGGAGGATCAGAAGTTTGAACCCAGTCTGGGCAACTTAATGAAACCCTTTCTCTAGATAGACAGATAAATAGAGAGATAGGAATTAACATAAATAAATAAACCTATAAATAAAGGACTGCAGTGTGAAAGTCTAACACCACAAGTACGGCCTGTCATGTCATAAAGCTCATCATGTTCTCAGCAGAGGATCAGAAGCCTGGGCCCCAGTAGCAGCCACCATCAGCAGAGCGAAGGCTGCCAGTCCCTGATGCATGGTGTTTTTTCAAACCCAGAGACTCCACCTCATTACTTTCACTTGCCCCAGGGGACAAGCTTGTGTTCTGATGCCTCTTTTAAGTTCACAAAGTGCCCGGTAGGGCCTGGTACATCTGGCATTCAGTAAATATTAATGAATGCTGACTTCCCTGCCATGGGATGCAGAACCCTTCACTCTTCCCCTCTGGCTTGCACTTACTTGGGAACCTGCGGATCATTCGGACGGGCTTGTAGTTGTGGTCTGTCTCCTGGACATGACAGACATATTTCTCATTTAACTTGACTGGGTATTTCAGAACAGAGTACACCCGGTAGAGGCCATTCATCTGCTCCTCTAGGATCTCAACTGTACTCTGATTACTTAGGTCCCTCTCACCCCTGTCCAACCAGGTCACATTGGGTGCAAAGTACCAGCCCTTGGAGATGCAGATGGCCACATTCTCATCACCAATCTTGTCAAATTGCACCTGGGGCATTTCAGAGTCTGAGTGGAAGAAATAACAAAACAATTAGTTCCTTTTATTTTCAGCCCCAGAAAGCTCAAGGGAGCAGAAATCTTGCCCTTGGTTGTTACATTAACCCCTTGTGGAGCTAATACATCTGGAGGTGCATTGTGGCTAGTATTGTGATCCAAACATAAGGAGAAAAGAATAGGATACAAATATGCTACTGTCCTCCAGAGCTCACCTGCCACTGCTGTCTTTGGAGTCTTTCTCTTTAGAGTTCCAGACCTCCACTGGCTTCTGAAACCCTGCTGAAACTCTCTCTCTAATGGTACAAGTGATTCTCATCACTGCCTCCCCATCTCTTCCAACTCTTATCGTAGACAAATTCTTCCATGCAGAACCCCCAATCTCCATGAGGTCTCGGGAAGAAAAAGATCGCCAGACAATCTGGTGAATGGTTAGGATCCCTGGATATCATGGAGATTCATTGATCAGCTAGACCTATGTTTTAATAATAAGAACAGTGAAGCCTAGAAAAGCTAAATGAGTTGCCCAAAGCCATACAGAATTAGTTTTGGGCATTCTGACTCCTATTGCATGGCTATGACCATTAAATCCCATATCAAATCTCAGACTCTCCAGGTAGGACAAATGTAAGGCAGATTTAGGGGTTTTGTTGTCACAGTTTGTTTGGACAGTTTTAGATTAGGCCAATCCTGCTTAGATTGTTTTGTACTTATTAATGAATGAGTGATTACACTGGTACAGACCCAGCATCTTTTATTCAGAGTAATATTTTTAACTAAAATAAACTGACATTCCAAACCCTTGACTTTCATGATAGTAATAAATATAACCCAAGCAGTCTGAATAGAAAAGGGAAAGTGAGGACACCAAAAGAAAAAAAAAAAAAAAACAAAACTATAGCTTATCCTTGTGAACAGAGATAGAGCATGAAACAAGTTCGTCCAGAAAATTTCTTTACCTTCTACGATTAGCTTAACTGAACTCTCGCCCCTTCCCTCTGGTGTGATGGCTGAGCACTTGTATATCGCTTCATCCATGAAGTCCACATTTCTTAGCAGAAGTGATAGTGTCCCTTCAGAAATTTCATCCTGATCCACAGAGACTCTACCTTCATACATGGCATTTTGGTCCTCAAGTTGCTCCGTGTTATTGTGAAACTGGTAAACTAACTTTGTGAAAACTTCAAAGAAGTCATAGTACCGGAAAAAGCGGTAAAATTTCTCATCGTCATCTACCTCATATTCCTCTCTGATGTCTTCTCTTTCCCAAGAAAATTCAAGGTTTTCGATGCCCTCCACAAAGGAGAAATGGCAGGAGAGGGTCACATCAGTGAAGGGGTGGGCCCGCAGCTCCTCTGCCCACGCTGGGACTGTCGAAGAAGAGATACAGCTGGTAAAGGCCAATGACCATCGCACCGAGTAGGGCCTAGTGACAGATGACAGACTCACTCCAGCTCTTTCAAGAACGGAAGGATTTAATACAGATATTTTAGAATCACTGGAAGAACAGAGGGATGAGCCTAAAGCAGGGCATGGAAAGGTATGTTTTTGCTCTCCTACATCGTGCCAGGCTCAAAATGACTCAGCAGAACTGGTTGGCCGAGTTGCTGCTGCCTCTGCCTTATTTGGAAGCTGGTGAATCAGGAGGACATCACATCAGGTATTGGCTCCCGACCCAAACTGAACCTGCCAAATTCACAGTGGCAAAGGAAATGACTTGTGTGCTACGTAACCCTTCTCCCACTTCAACTAGTTGCCAATGTAATCCTTGCACAACTGTATATTATTGGCAGAGCCTAAGACACTCCCAGAACTCCAACAGCAAAGCAATCTTGGAAATGTTTTCTATTCTCTAGCTTCAGTAATCCAGGAAAACACATCAGAAAGAAACAGATGCTCAGTAAATAAACCCATCCTACTTGTCACAAATTCCTGTCTAAGCAGTTACCAAAAAAATTTTTAAAAAGGCAGTTACCAATAGTAAGGAGTACAGCCAAGGCCTATGTACTATTTAGATAATCGTAATGTGGAATACAACCCTGGCATACGCTAGCTAGAAGAAAGATTAATTATCATTTGCTTCAATGTTTTTTCAAACTATTTTCCCCAAAACTCATGGCAGAGTTTTCCACTGATGGTTGGGGAGGACCAAATCAGTGGGATCTCCACTCCCGTACCATTTTAATTAGGACAATCTCTCTCTAATTTTCTTAAAAATTCCTCAAAATTCAGAATTCTCCTATCCAAAGTTTCTGTCACTTAAAGACAAAATGGATTCCTATGAACCAAAGTTATTCAAGATCACAAATTTAAATACCAGTAGCACTACAGCCAGGAACAAGATCTCTCAAAGTTTATTATTATTTTTTTTTTTTTTTGTCTTTTTGAGACAGGGTCTCACTATGCAGCTCAGGCTGGCCTTAAGCTCACTTTGTAGCTCAGGCTGGTCTCGAACTCACAACAATCCTCCTGCCTCAGCCTCCCGAGTGCTAGGATTACAGGCATGCGCCACCACGCCCGGCTTTCTCAAAGTTTAAAAAGGACATTTAATATCATAGCTAGAAAATTGTGTGTGTGTGTGTGTGTGTGTGTGTGTGTGTGCGTGTGTGTATTCCTAGGAACTGAACCAAGGGCAGAGTTCACACTTGGGGGAAATCCACTCTACTACTGAGTAACATTACTATTCCGTTACCAAACATTACCTACAGGATAAATTCCCAGTGTGAGCGACAGAGAATAAGACAAGCATTATGGAAGAAAGCTTTGTTTTCCTCCTAGAAGCACTGTGCTGCTGAAAAGCAGCAAAAAAGAGAAAGAGCTGGTCAGTGTGACCATGCATAAGCACACTGCCTGATACACTGAGGTGAGAAGAAGCAAGTGAAGAATTACAGTACGAGCAAAGTCAAATGGTCGATGTTAGTGCGCAAGGAAGGTCCCAACCTCAGCCCAGCAAAGAGCAGCTGGATCCATGCTCAGTAATGGTTCCACCAGCTGAATAATGGACACAGTACGCTCAGTCCAGGAACAACTGCCACACAGCTCAGATAGTTGGCAGAATGCTCTGGGTGTATCTGTAAGTGTGCTTTTGGATGAGACGAATATCTGAATAGGTAAACTGAGTAAAGCTGTTTTTCTCTCTCTAATGTGGGCAGCTTCAGCCAATGAAAAGTCTTGAACAAACATAAAAGCTGACTCTCCTACTACTGTCTAAATGCTTGAACAATCATTTTGTGCCTTCAGGCCTGACATGAAACACAGGCTGTTCCTAAGACTCTAGCTACACCACTTGCATTCAAGCTTTCCAACTATAGACCATGGGACTCCCATGGTCCATGATCCAGTTCCTTCCTTCCTTCTCTTGCCCTCCCTTTCTCTTCACTCTCCATTTCTGTTGTTCTCCTGGATCCTCACTGAACTGGGTAACCTATATTGAGAGTTTATAATTGTCAAACATATTATGAAGAGTTTTCTGCCGTAACTCATTTAATCTGCATAGCACATGGGGGCACTACTATTATTATCAATTCACTGCTGAGAAAACCAAGGCCCATGAAGTTGCTCAAGGACACACAGCTTGTGAGTAGGAGACGATCCATGGTTGAAACCTGAGTCTCTCTCCAGAGCTCCCCACACGATACAGATTTTCTATCTCCTGACAAAGGCACTCATTCTAAGTTTGATGAACACATTAGTAACTATCACAGGAATAAAAGAGTGAATGTAAAGAAAGAATGGAGAGAAGGGATAGGGAGAGATAAGTTACATAACTTTACAGATTGATGAATTTTCAGATTAAAAAACCCAGTGTTTTCTTGCTCAAAATGGGTTAATTTTCTCATGTGGCTTTGATTAAAACTATCAGTGTTTTTAAGAAAATCATGCCCTGAAGAATGGTAAACCCAAGTTCTAGTTCTAAGTAGTCCCTTACTGTACTAGTCATTCAGCACCAGGCAAGTTACTTGATCTCTCTGACTGCGGTTTCCTCATGTACAAGTAGGATGAGAACACCTGCCTCAGGGTTGTTATGAAATACCTTGGGATCCTAGGGACTATTTTTCTGACAGGACTGAGTCATTTTCCAGGGGGACAGAGAGGGAGAAAAAAATGGGTAGATATTTGATTTTGTAAGCTGTCTCCACCTCCATCTCTCTCACAAGGATATGCTGGGCCCTTGATGGTAGCTTCTCCGATTCTACCCAGGAGGTCTTGTTACAGCTGCATCCTTTTCAGGTCCCAGGGAAAAGGGTCTCAAACTCAGGCATCCAAGGGTGGGCCAGTAAATTACAAAATATGGTTTATGGAGGATGTAACTAATAATAAGCCAGACTGATATGTCTTCAGATGGTCCCATTTTAATCTTAATGACTCCTTTATCTATTTCCATATGTTATTTCTAGACCATTGTATTGGAAAACACAGTAAACTATAGAAAGACACTATCTAGTATAGTACCTGGCACACACCATTAGGTTGACAATATTGCTATAAACTATGAGAGAGACACTTCTCTTATTCTCACTTGAATACACACTCATTTTTTTTTTTAATTTGGCTGAGTTGGTACTGACTGTAAATGATTATCAACTCACCTTGCCTCACCACACCCTTGCACGTGCGTGTGTGCACATGCACGCACACACACGCACACACACACACGCACATGCACACACACACAGGATCAAGAGAAAAGAACCAGTAAATACAACCTGGAACTTACATGAAATCTTGAGATACCGCTAGAGCAAGCTGCTGCCACCTTTAAGAGGCTGGCAGGACTGCATAGAGCCCTGAGGATGACACACGCCTGAGGCCATAATGAATTGCTCACTGTACAGAGGAGCAATATTGCAGGGCTTACATACATAGTAATTTTTAGAAACTTTTACTTATACACTGAATAACATTGGCATTTCCAGATCTTCATCTTGCTCTGTCACTGACACTTCTGAAGAATTTGAGTGTAACGAGTTACCTAAAGGGTCCACTAGGTTTTTCAGGGCATGACTTCAGACATTCTGGATACTGCCTTACAGATTACTACTTGTCAGAATCACTGGGGAGAGGTCTCCATTTTTACTTTTATTTTGCTTAAGAGATTGACACTATGGATGTGAGTGTGTTACTGAAATAAATATAGCTTCAAATGGACAAACCAGGTAGGAGGACAGGCAGCTCTTCTCATTACAAAAAAGAAAATAGAATGAATAAAATACCTTCCAACATAAGTCTGTCATTCAGATGCTTGTCACCATTTCCTATGAAAGCCATATAGCAGATATTTATAATTCCCATTTAACCGATGAAAATAAGGTTTGATTGGATTAGGTCATTTGCTGCTTTGTTTTTTGGATTTTCTCTTCAAGCCATTGTTTCCACCACTACTCCCAAGGTGTTTTCAGAAATATCCACAAAGCTGTTGGAAAAATGACTTACCTGCCCCATGAAGAAGTAGAAGTAGGTTGACATATGCCAAAAAGAAGGACATTCTCTGAAGAATAAAAAGAAAGGCAGGAAATTTGCTTTATCTAGGAAAACATATAGGCCAAAATAAACAGAACCTCCTGCAGCTGGGTTTTGGGAAAGGTCCTCCTGAGCACCAACCCCACCCCCACCCCACCAGGCAGAGCCAGAAGAGAGGCTTCTAGCACATCGCACTCCGTACAGGAACGTGGCTTGCGCTAAGTGCACGCAGGCCCATCCTGTGTAGGTTTGTTCGTTCTGCTATGTTATTTTTAAAATATGCACATTTATTGCCCCAAGTATGTCACGGTTGAATTGCTATGGATCCATGGTCATCCCTAAAGATGACGTTAAGGGACCAGTGATAGTATCACAAGCAATGCTCACTTTCTGTCAGCAGGGTAAGTTGAATGTGGAGGAGATATAACCAAGAGACATACAGGTATATCTGGAAACGTATGAAGGTTTCCTAAGCGGGAGAGAGGGAGAGAGAGAGAGAGAGAGAGAGAGAGAGCAAGAGAGAGAGAGAGAGAATACTAAACACCCCTGCCAATTTAGAGCTACACTTTAATGGGACTTAATGGGCCTCAGACATCTCTGAAAAGAGTGGAGAAAGGAACACTCAGCTTCTGAGAACCTTCAGCACAAATGCACATCTGCCTGAGAGCTGCCTCCAGCTTCCTTCTCTGACCTTATCTCTTATTACCTCCCACGCTTTCAGTCCTGCAAGCATCACCCTGACGCCGTGGTGTTGTCCCAAACCTCCATGTCTGGTACACTGCACCTGATCGCTGTTCTCATGGGCCCTACTCCCTCAACACTCTGCCTCCCAAGCTCATGTCCAGCTAATCGCTTCATTATCTTCTGAGCCCAGGTGGGATTAGGCGCATTCATGGTGGTATGGCCATAGACTTCTTCATTATCTTGAACATGCATTTATAATGAATCATTATATGTCATTTTATGTGTTCTTTGCTCCCTTACTCTTTCAAAGACAGAATACTAAATACGCATAACTTCTTAGCACATTTTCTTGCTTCTTCTTTTTCCTGTTGTATTCATGTTAAGGGGAAAAAAATTCCCCCACAATCCTCTGTGCCAATTTGTGATACATTATACCAACTATATGGCACATGCTTACAAATGCCAATTTTAATCTCCTAAATAAGCCTATGAAATAGGCAATGTTATCACCTCCATTTAGTTGATATAAAACTAAGGCATACGTGAGGGGCACTGGCCAGAAGTGTCTATGAGATGATGTGCAGAGGTAAGCTTTAAGACGCACATAAAACCTCCAAGAATGCACGGTTAGTGATTAAAAACAATCTATAGGACAACAAGTACAAGTAGAATCAAAACATTTGCCTTAAAAAACTAATACTCGGGGGCCAGAGAGGTGGCTCAATGGAATAAGCTCTTCCCTGGCAAGAGCAAGGACCTGAGTTCAATCCCCGGTTCCGAAAAAAAAAAAAAAAAAAAAAAAAGAGAATGCTCTGGCCCTTATCTACCCGATATTCTGATTTATTACTCAGATTGGTCCTAGGATCAGGCATGCAGCCAATTCCCTCACTTTCCCCCGTCCTTCTCCCACCCCCTACATGAATTTCTGCAAGGTACACTTCTTTGTTCTTTTACCCTTTCTTCCTGGTTCTACCAATAGAAAGCTCCAGAAGCTTCATTTCAGGGCTCTTTTCTCTCGAGTCTCCCTCAAGGCTGTCTTAAAGGCTAAACTGCACATAGACTCCAAGGAGTCTCTCACTGTTCGCCCCGTGCCACAGTCACGAACTATGACACATAGAGAGCTTACAAAATTCATCCAGGGCCACACAGGGCCACCCTCTGGCCCTGCACGTGAGCTGAAGCCTTAGCACCCCACCTAAGCTCTGTCCAGGCAAACCTCTGCCATGTTGCTCGCTCATGCTAGAAGCCCTCTCTCACGGGTGGATGCTCATTGAGAGAACCAGAAGTCCATGGATGTGCAAGCAGATGGTTTATGGAGAATTATAATTTTTTTTCTTAGATGTCTGTTAAATTGCAGGAAATATGTGCTCTGTGGGTTGAATATTATCAGATACAGAAGTCCCAAGAAGAACAGGAGGCTAAAGAAGGAACTCTTGCCAGCCAATATCAGGGGTACTCTAGGAATATGTAGCTATTGACATTATCTTTGATTTAGGAAATATCTCTCCATGGTAGATATAGTAAAACAATATTTTGAAGATACATCAAAAACAAAATTTAAAAGATAACAACATAGCAGAAAACAGCTGCTAGAGCTGTAGATAGTTAATGGAGAGAACTACAATCAAATGTCAGGGTGAAAAAAGGTTGTAGCAATGCCTTTTTAACTCAATAACATTTCATCATTGACTTCCAGGCTACGAAAAGGCTTTCATCATCATGGCCTTTTCCCCACCTAAATCACATAGTTCTTGCTCCTGTGTGCTTTCTACAGCTATCTCAGCTCTCATTCATTTGGTAATGATCCTATAGTGATGATCCTCACAGTACTACTGTTTATCATCATTTTTTTTTTTTTTTTTGCCAGAACCAGGGATTGAACTCAGGTCCTTGCACTTGCCAGGGAAGCACTTATTCCACTGAGCCATCTCCCTGGCCCCTATTATCAATTAAAAAGAAAATAGAAAATAATGAACATGGAAGTCACTTTAACTCTTTGGAGTATTGTTTTCAGTCCTTCCACGAGCTTGTTGTTGTCATTTTGGGGTGTTTTGTTTTGGTACTAGGGAGTGAACCCGAGGCATGTGCTCTGGGCTCCAGCCTGAGTCGTTTTGAGACAGTCTTTCCATTGCCCCAAACTGGGCTCATACGTGTGGGTGTCCTCCTGCTGCAGCCTCCTGAAGTTCTGGGATTATAGGCCTGTGCTACTATGCCTGGATATATGTGTACTTTTTAAGAAAATTCAATTTATGCATATAGTGTAGTGTCCACTTTAATTTTCTTCATGGCATTAGGTATTTCTCTGTCATTCAATATTGTTAAAATCAGATATATTTGTTTTGTAATTATTTACAAGCATATGTTATCATACCTACTGCACCATATGTTCTCTTAGGTCCTTTACTTTTCATATATCTATCCTGTTGTTCTATATATTGTAGGTCCAATAAGTGCTTATTGAAACACAGTAATTTCATTAAATGAGCTCTGTTGCAAGATTCTTACATTCTCAGTGTAAAAGGAGAAAGAAAGCAAAACAGAAATCCATATACTGCTAAAGATGATTACAAATTATACTAGGCAGAAAGTTGCAACCCTGCACCTAGGTCTTGCCCCACAGCTGATACTCTTCTCCATTCTGGTTTGCAGAAAAGCAATGAGAAGTCTATGAATAAACTCTGGGTGGCAAAACAAGGATGAAGGGACTGGGCGTAGCTGCAGTAGACATCTCAGTGCTTTAGCCCACTGGCAGTCATTCGACTCCGATTCACAATTACGGCCAACAGTTTTACCCCAATAAATGCCCGCTTTATCCAATGAGCTTACCCGTGTCGTAGCTGGTCCCTCTGAGCTGCTGGGTGAGAAGCAAGTGTGGTGAAGTTGGCGTGTCTTCAGAGGGAGTCATGTGGCCGTCCTCAGGGAGCAGGCTCAGAGGCACTGTTATTACGGAGCTGTCACCACAAACACTCTGCCGAGTGTCCCATTGTTTGTAGGGTTGTCTTTGTTATTTAAAGAAAGTGCTTGCAGGGAAATATGGTGGCAGAGACTAAAAGAAGACCAATATTGGGCAACCGTTCTTCATCCATTTTTTTAAAAAATTACATTTATTGGAGGATAATTAAATAACATGGAGGGAAATGCTCACCGTATGATTTTTGGTGCAAATAGAACACCAAATGCATCCAGACGCGGTGGCACATGCTTGCAATACCACCACTTAGGAGGCTGAGGCAGGAGGATTGTCATGAGTTTGAGGCCAGCCTGGACTATATAGTGAGTTAAAACCCTACTTGAGCTACATAATGAGACATATATATATATATATATATATATATATATATATATATATATATATACATATAATGTGATATAGAAAGTCAGGGTACAGGAACGAGTGAGAAAAATGAAATATATTCTTCATTTTCCCTCTTATTATAAGTATTGTGTCTCCTATAGGATACTTTGTCTACTAAACTTGAAGCTCGAATTTAGTAGCCAATTCTCTATTAAGCTATCTTTTCCTCTCTCTTCCCCACAGCACAGTTAAAAAACAAGATTTCTCTAGCCCTGATGTTATTGGACTGTTCTGGCTTTTGATTCTCCTGAATGACTACACCAAAATGTTACTGGGTTCAGGGTTGCTCCCCGCTCCTTCCAGAGATGGAGTCCAGGTTCTTGTTTCAAACAAAGAATTGAATGAAGTGAGCAAAAAACTGTGGCAAAGTTTATTTGAAAAAGTAAAAGTGAAAACAGAGAGAGGCTCACTCTGCAGAGAGAGCTTATGCCAACTAAGAGAGGAAAAAACAAGCTGAAAGAACACAGTGGAGAAAGTGGGGCAGACTGTCACGGGGCATGATAGCAAGTTCTTCTTGGCATCTGTGTCATTTTATACTGCCCAAATCTTGAGGAAACCCATGAGAATGTTTACATAGGGGTCCTGAGAGGCAGCTGGGATCCTGTGCCTCAAACTGACCTCAGGCATAGGCTTTTCTATCAAGAAATCCATGTGCAGGCTTTGACAACTGCTGCGCATATCCTATGATCTTGATCTTGAATTATAGGTCATACCTACTTCCCCAGCCAGCTTTGTAACATCACTGGCGCTTAGCGCAAGCCCACTGACTTATAATCAGGGGCTTATTTTTTAAATATTTATTTATTTATTTTATATAGTACAGGGTCTCACTATATAGATTAAATTCGTGGTAATTCTCCTGTTTTCAACCTCTCTAGCACTGGGATTACAGGGATTACAGGTGCGTGCCACCATGCCCAGTCTCACTCCTGTCTCAGCTTGCCCCCGGAGACAGGACCGGCACAGCACAACAGGGATCGAACCCTGGCAGCTGTGTTCTGCCTAAACAGGCGCTTTAATCAGCTGAACTATTTGACTGGCCATATATAATCAGGGGTTTAAAGAAGCACTTTTCTTGGTAATTTCTTAGAACAGAACAAATAAAGTAAAGACAAAAACGAGAGGCTAGCTAGAAAGTATGTTACTTCTGTTCAGCTCCTATGGCACCGAGCATTTTTGCTTCCTAGGTTCTCGATAAAATAACAGTAGGAAGGAACGCAATGGAATGGAATCGCTGCCGTCTGTTCACATTACTCCTCCAGTTCATGGTGTGGGCCCTGAGGTTTAACCTACATTGGATTTTCACCACCCAGCAGAGGAGCATCTTTGATGCTACCTCAGAAACCCAGAAGAACAATTTCTACCTAGATAAAATGCTATTTCTACAGGGGCCACATTCCCCCAATTGCCAATATTCCCATGTGGTGCTAACTCAACCTATGGAATAGGGAGTTGGGATCTGGAGCTTCCAGGAAGGGAAGAAGCAGAAGCAATCCCCTCACCCAGTATTCACATGTCTCTCTCATTGGCCTGGACAAGCCTATCGTCTCCAAGTATACTGTTTACTCCTCTGCCCTGTACTATGACAGTGCACTTCAGACTTTTGGGCAAAGTTACAATTTTAAGTCTTTTCTCCCGTTATCTTCCAGACTAAGACAATATTTATGTGGCAGTGTTGCCAGAGGTATGTATGAGGTGGATTTGCAGACGTAATGGACTTTTGGAGCCACACACCCAAACTCCTCCAGAACGCACGGTTAGTGATTAAAAGGTAACCCACAGGGCTACAAGTCCAAGTAGAATCAGAACACATGACTTAAAGAGTCAATGCTCTTACCCTTGTTCTGCCCGTATTCCAATTTATTAGAGGCTCTAAGACCAGTTGCGCAGCAGTCCACCCTGACCAGACCCCTTATTTTGTCTTTTATTTTTGCTTCCTGATTCTATGATTAAAAAGCTATAGAAGCTTTGATTCAGGGTTGTCTTCATGAGGCTCTTACACTAAGAGGTCTTGGTTAAGGACAGTCCCTGTGGATCTTCTTGGTTTTTTTTTTTTTTTTTTTTTTTAATGTATTTAGGACAGGGTCTATAGGGTCTCACTCCACAGATTGGACTCATAGTGATTCTACTGTTTTTAGCCTCCTAAGCGCTGGGATTACAGGCATGCACCACCACCCTCAGTCTCAATTGCCACCTCAGCACGCTCCAGGGGTGGGGCTGGCGTAGCATGCCAGGGATCGAACCCTGGGCGCTGCTCTCCTTCTTGAAGTCTGAATTGGACACCGCCTCAGTAATCTCTCATCCTGTGTGCCATGCCATGGTTGTGAACTGTGACACATTTAGATAAAATTTATAGATTTCTTGAAATGTAGTTGCATGACATTAAATAAAATTATATTCCTAGTTCTCAATTAATACTTTATGAGCCCATTTTCAACTTAATTTTATTTTATTTGTTTTTAATGTATTTAGTACAAGGTCTATAGGGTCTCACTACACAGATTGGATTTATAGTGATCCTTCTTGTTTTTCAGCCTCCCAAGTGCTGGGATTATAGGCACGCTGCCACCACACCCAGTCTCAGTCTCCATCTCCCTCTCAGTGCCCCAGGGGTGGGGCCAGGCAGGGCCTGCACAGTATGAGGGAACTGAACCCTGCAGCTGCACTGCATCTGCCTAAACAGGCACTTTAATCTGCTGAGCTACCTGGCCGGCTTAATTTTAATATTTATAAATATATTTACTTACATAGAATACCTACTATTCTTACCGGGCTTTAGGGTGCTGATTCTCCTTCTGGAGGTGCTTTCTAGGTTCTTTCTATCCTGAGCCAAGAATTGGTCAAGATAAGCACAAACAGTAACCAAGTTTTCATAATGCAGAAAAAGAAACAGGCTCAGCAGAATGAGTTTGAGCCAAGTAAAAAGAGGAAAAGTGCAGCCCTACACTGTGAGGGCACGGTACTGTGTAAAGGCAAGCACAGTGACAAAAATTCAGTGATGCCCATCCTTTGTGTATCACCTCTCCTCAGGCTGACATCAGGTCTAGGCCATCCTATGGAAAGCCTGTTCAAGTTCTTGAGAAAAGTTCTGCGCATGCACTCTGGGATTTTGTAATTAATAGGTCACCCCTATTCCTCAGCCAGCTTTGCCACGCCCTAATCTGTGCCACTCTGAATTAGGCTCTGTGTTAGAGGCTGTTACAATGATGAGTCAGCTCCTCTCAAAGTCAATACAATCCAAACTAATTATTGAAAACCGAAGTGAGTTAATTAAGATATACTATTCCAATACATCTAACTTACCTATAAGAAATCATGTTAACAACGGTAGGGGTGGGTTATAGGAGATAATACAAATTAACATAGCCATTCTATATAAATAGGAGCCTACTCTAATTGAATGCAAGATGTCAATATTTTTATTAAAATTTAATTTCCTTTAAAAAGCCAGGAACACAATTTTCAACTTTTAGAAACAGTTCCTTGAGTGTCTTAGCTTTTCAATTGATCTGGTTACAATTATCTTAAATTCAACAATTAGAAGTTTGTATTACCCCGTAGTGGATCTAACAGAGCCCAGGTTTTTGTGTAGGGCCCAAAATGTATCACAAAGTGTATATGATAGTGGAGGAAAAACAGGTTTGCTGGCAGTCATGAAGAGGTGGGTGACGAAGAGGAACAAAGATGCAGATGGATTCTTGGGCTCCAGAGCAGAGGGGGAAAGGCCTTGTGGGTGCTTTGGCCTGGGGATATACTGAGTGCTGCTAAAGTAGTCAGAACCCAGTGGGTAGAGGGGGCGTGAGAAGGGCAGATTGATTTAGGGTGGTGCCTGAGCTTAACTGGGTGAATGGGAGTGAATTCCTCAACCCTCAATATCCTACCTGTACTACTTGGAGTCTTTTTTTTTTTTTAAATCTATCTATCTATCTGTCTGTCTGTCTGTCTGTCTGTCTGTCTGTCTGTCTGTCTGTCTGTCTGTCTATATATCTATCTATCTATCTATTTGGTACATGGTTTCACCTCACAGCTCCAACTCATAGTGATCCTTTTGTTTCAGCTTCTGCAGTGCTGGGATTACAGGAGTGTGCCACCATGCCTGGTTTTGGTATTGAACTCAGGTCCTTGCGTTTGCCAGGCAGCATTTAGGCTGCCCAGCTATCGCCCTGGCCCCCATTTGGAATCTTTTCTAAATTAAAATACTTTCTACTACACTCCTGTGGACTTTTAAAATTTGTCAGTTTACCTATTTGTTTTTTTTCTTTTTTTGGTGGTACCAGGATTTGAAGTAGGACTTTGCACTTGCTAGGCAAGCACTCCACTGAGCTATCTCCCCAGCCCCACTTTACCTATTTCTTATATTACTTTTTCTGTGTGCTTTCTTTCATTCCCTATAATGTGGAGTTGTATCCTCTTAAGTAAACAAAACTGTATATCAGGCAGCTTTATTCTCCTATTACCTAGGTTACCTCTTGTCCTTAATTAGCTGATTTGTAACCCAATTCTGCATCACATTTAAATTACTTATTTTCTCACTGGACATTTTTCTCATTTTGCATTTATATCTTACTTTTTATGATCATATACATATTTTTATGAATAAATTGTATTATTTTGAACATTTTCTTTTCTTTTTTTGTATTTTAGGACAGGGTGTACAGGATCTCACTGCATAGATTGGTCTCATAGTGATCCAGCCTCCAAAGTGCTGGGATTACAGGTGTGCATCACCATGCCCAGTTTCAATTGCTGTCTCAGTGCTCCTTGGAGGCGGGCCAGCACTGCAGGACCGGGAATCAAACCCCTGGCCCCTGTGTCTGCCTAAGCAGGCACTTTAATCCGCTGAGCTATTTGCCCAGCCCAACACTTTCAATTTTCACATATTTGCCAGAATGCTAGTTTGATTCAAAATTTAAAAAATCAGCTTAAGCCGGGCGTGGTGGCGCAAGCCTATAATCCCAGCACTCGGGAGGCTGAGGCAGGAGGATTATTGTGAGTTTGAGACCAGCCTGAGCTAAAAAGTAAGCTTAAGGCCAGCCTCAACTGCATAGTGAGACCCTGTCTCAAAAAGACCAAAAAAAAAAAAAAAAAAAAGTTCATCTTAAAGACTTTTTCCAAGCAGATGCCCACCAGACACATCTAAATGTTTCTTTTTTTAAATTGCATCTGTGGAGGGCTACCCAGACAGCTCAGCAGACTAAAGCGCCTGCTTAGGCAGAGTGCAGCGAATGGGGTTGATCCCCATTGTGCCGTGCCGGCCCCGCCAATGATTGAGACTGGGCATGAGGGTGTGTGCCTAAAATTCCAGGGCTTGGGAGGCTGAAAACAGAATCACTGAATCCTATCTGTGTAGTGAGACCTTATACTAATGTACTAAATACATTAAAAATAATAATAAAAATAAAAGTGCATCTGTGGAATGTTAAACTTGCAAAAGGTATCCTCCCATCATAACTCAACCGTTGGCTGTGGAGTATAATAAATGACAAGAAAAGTTTCTGTTTAGGAGGATAATTGATCTTACAATGACACTCCACTGAAAAAGGAAAAAAAAAAAGCAGTGTAATGACAAACGTGTACATTACTAGCACTCAGGAAGCCGAGATGAGAGAAGTGCCACAAATAAGAGGCCATCTTGGACTACTTGGTGAGGCCTGTGTCCAAAAACCTTACAAACTAAGTATTTTTCCTATTTCCAGTGACTTCAAAATTCTAAACAGTAATAACACAAAAGACTGAATTTGGGACACAATTGAAAACATTACTTAGAAGAACTAAATTGAAGCCACAGTCAAAATTTTTCCAAACTGCAGTTTTAACTTTTTTTTTTTTTTTTTTTCTTGAGACAGGGTCCCACTAAATGGCGCAGGCTGGCCTTGAACCCCAAGCATCTTTCTGCTTCAGCTTCCTAAATGCCAGGCTTATAGGTCACCATCACCCTGTTTGGCAATTTTAACATTTTTCAATGCTGAGTTCTTAATCCGTGCTACACGAAGTCAGAGAGCCATCACCGAATTTCAGAAATTTATGTCTTGTCCTTGTAATTTAGAATAAAAACCAGGAAAGCCTTTCTGGGAACAAAACGGCCCCACGACCTTGGTATGCATTATTTTTTGGTGTTTTTTAAGCGCGCCGAGGGGCGGGGCGTTACTCGCTAATCCCTCCGCCTCGCACTGCAGGAGGCTTCGGGCCCAAGCGACCCGCCGCCCGGCCTGTCAGTGGGCGTCGTCGCAGGCTCCTGCAGACCCGAGGCAGCCGGCGGCGCGCAGTAAGCCGCGCACGCTCCGAGTCACATAGCTGTCCCTGGGCTGTTTGCTGGCGGTGCGGGAGAGCAGGCCCGGGTCCCTGCACGCGACTCTCCGGCCCCGCGGACCAGCAGCAGGCCACCCCCCAAGGGCGCAGCCCGCGCGGCCCGGCCCCGCTAGCGCCCGCCCCCACGCACCACGTGACCCGGCGGGGGCGCGGCGCAAGGGGGCGCTGCGCACGTGCCCGCCCGCGCCACTTCCGACGCGGCGCTCCGTCAGGTTCCGGGGCGCCGCCGAGCTCGGCGGAAGGCCGCGCTGGGCGGCGGGATGGAGGAGGCCGGAGCGGCGGTGGCCGCGGCCGGAGAGGCCGAGCTGAACTGGTCCCGGCTCAGCGTGACCACCGAGACGCTGGAGTCCGAGCTGGAGGCGCGCAGCGAGGAGCGGCGCGGCGTGCGGGAGGCGCTGCTGCGGCTCCTGCTGCCCCACAACCGTCTGGTGTCGCTGCCGCGGGCGCTGGGCAGCGGCTTCCCGCACCTCCAGCTGCTGGACGTGAGCGGCAACGCGCTCACCGCGCTGGGACCCGAGCTGCTCGCGCTGAGCGGCCTGCGCACGCTGCTGGCCAGGAACAACCGGCTCGGCGGGCCGGGCGCGCTGCCCAAAGGCCTGCACCAGTCGCCGCTCAGCCGCAGCCTCCAGGTGCTCAACCTCAGCGGCAACTGCTTCCAGGAAGTGCCCGCCTCGCTGCTGGGGCTGCGGGCGCTGCAGACCCTCAGCCTGGGCGGCAACCAGCTGCAGAGCATCCCGGCCGAGATCGAGAACTTGCGGAGGTGAGCGCTCCGCGCGCCCGAGGGTGGGGCCTCCGGCGGGGCCTCCGTCCCGCGCGGCGCCGAGCGTCTCCCCGGAGTTAGAGCAGAGGTCTAGTAAGATTGCGTCCAACGCGGCGTTGGAGGTGTTGCTTTGGGCCCCTACAGATTTTGGAGAAACTTTCTGTCTTTATTTCGTCTTTCTGGAAAGTGATCCGTACTGAGTGGGTACTTAAAAACGTGTCAGCTTTCTGAGGTGGTCACTCTTCTTGCTTCTCAGAAGTCTTAGGGAGGTTTTTACGCTTGTAGGTTAAAGAACTGAACTTGCCTTTTAATGGCCTGCTGCAAGGTGCTCTGATCTTTCTTACTCCTTTAGCTTTTCACTGTATTTGTCAGCTGCCTTTCCTCAGTGTCTGTACCGATTGTAACCAGCTTATAGGGAAAGCAGCTTGAAGGTACTGGAGGGATGCAGAGCCTCAGTGCCTGTTGTGGTTCTTTTTGCTTGAAGGGCTTTTTTTTTTTTTTTTTATGTTTTTTTTCTTTTCACCTGACAAACTCCTGTTTGTTAAAATTTATATCAAGGGTCACCTCTGTGAATTCTTTTACTGCTTCCCGGACAGTTAATTATTAGTAACCTGTATTCTTTGTACTTCTTACTCATGCATTTATCTTACTTATTTTAATTCCTTGCTTAAAAGAACTTAGTGCCTCAATATACATATGACCAGTAAATGTACGTTGACTGTGATGGAAGGAAATAGAGAAACAGGATAATATAAAGGTGCCCTGTAGTGGAGTAGAAAGAAGAACAAGTGCAGACTTTACCTTTTATCTGTATTTTCGTATTCTACATTTCCAAAGGTAACAGTGCTGGGGCTGGAAGGAATCTCAGGAGTTAAATTTAAAGAACGTTGGCCTGGAAAAAAGAACTCTTGAAGTCTCAGCCTTAGACAAGTCTCTTGATGTAGCCTAACCATAGCTTTCTACTCTGCAAAATGAGGAATTTGAACAAAATGTTCCTTCATTTCTCAGCAGGTACTTGTTGCATGCTTGGCGTGTGTCAGGCACTATCCTAGGTTCTGGGGATATGAGGAACATGATGACTCTGCCCTCATGGAACGAACACACTAGCAGAGGAGACATTAAACAACTAATTATACGCCTTACTATTTAATTACAGTGTTTAGAGCATTTGTGAAGATGAATAGTACTGTATGTTTCAGGACAAAATAACAGAAGGACCTGACCTTTTCTGGTTCTGGCTTTTGAACGAAAAGTACAAATTAACTAGGGTACAAGGATCAGTCCAAGTAGAAAGAATGACAGGTAGAGAGGAAGAAACTAAGGCTCAGGGAAATTAAGTCCATCACAGAGCTGTAGTGGAAATAAATTTTGACTTCAGATCTACCATCAAACCTAGGCATTTCCCCCAGCACCAAAATGGGACTAGAATCTGAAGCTTTGGACTTCTATTCTTTTGCATATGTGATTAGGAGAAGTAGTCCAAGTCAGTTGCCTCATTGACCAAATTTTCTAGGCTAATAGTTTATCCTTGGATATTGGTTGTTATATCTTTGGCACCAGTATTATGTGGAATTTTATATCCGTTTTTTTTTTTTTTTTAAATCTCTTTATTGAGAGGAGTTAGTGAAATTTTAATCAAAAACAGGTTGAATATAGGCCAAAAGGGTCAGGTAGGATTGTAAAGTTACAAGAAGTCTGGGCAAGGAACTGATGCATTTCATTTCAGTGAAAAAGGTAAATATATATATATATATACATATATATATATATGTATATATATATATATATATTTTAACAGATGAGGAAATATTTTGTATCAATAATTTGCCTGGTGGTGCCAGTGATAATTCCGTGGTCCAACCCTCACACTACTGCTAGCTACTCACCACTAAAATATTGCATTACAGTATTAGAAATACAGAAATGGCAGTTCTGAAACATAAGCCCTAAAAATATCATCTTGCAGAATACATTTATGTATCTGGGAACCCTGATGTGTATTATGTCAGGATGCTTTTTAAAGCTGAGTGTAGTTTTTTGACAATAAAGATGTTACCATCCTTAAGAACAATTTTTAAAATTATGTATGCTGTGTAATCCATGCAAACATTGCTTTTCTTTCTACCCTTCATTATTCCAGGAAAGAATAAATAAGTTCTGGTTTATTGTCGTTTTTTGAGGTAGGGTCTCAACCTACTACAGTTCAGGCTAAGCTTTAGCTATGCTCACCCCAGCCTCCCAGTGCTGAGATTCCAGGTGTGTACCACCACACTTAATTTAAACATTTTTGGCTTAACTCATGTCATTGACCTCTCCAGATTTAGCAGGATCTCTTCAGTTGTGTTTGTACCCTGTTAGCTTTCCTATACTGACAAATTTATTTTTTTAATTTTTTTGAAAGTGTATTTTCAAATATAAAAACTTAAGTACTGAAAATCTTAAAACTTTAATGTTTAACTTTACTTTGCTAGAGTAAATTAGGCTGTGGATACAGATTTTCTCCCTCAAAATGTGAGTTTCTATTTCATCACATGGATATAATTTTTTGTATAATTTTTTTAATATGGAAACCCTTTTTGTTTCATGCTGAAAAAGTGTAATTCACAGTTAGACTTATTTCTTCTCAGTTTTATTTTACTTGTGCTTTGTATTCCTAGTGTCATTTAGCCCAGACTCATAAGTGGGGAAGAGCTTAGTAACTTATTGCCCATTAGGCAGTAGACTGTTTAAATGAAAGTTTCAGAGTTGTTTAGCACAAAGGGTGCTAGATATTTAGAGAGCAGGCTTGAGCCACTAGTTTCATTGGTACATTTTCCTAGTCTTTTCTTCCTGAGTTTCTTTTGCTGTTTATGGCCATCTTACTATCTTTATTTTTGTGTCAAAATGAAGGATAAAGAATTGTGGCTTTGAAGGATAAAGGATTGTGTCAAAATGAAAGCTAAGAATGAATGCCATGGAACATGTTAAAGATGTGTGTAATAGATATTTTAATAAAGAGGTGACTCAAGATGATAGAATTTGTTAAAGTTCAACTAAAACTTTTAGTTTTCATTTTCCTTTAACGAACCATACAATATAAGGGCTAATGTATATTTTTATTTTATACAATTTCATCTTTGGGAAGCAAACAACATTTTCTATTTACATCTGTGGTTGGAATTGATTGTCACAAAGGGTGGCCCAGATAGCCTGCTTAAGCAGACCAGGGACCCGGGTTTGGCCCCTGGTGTGATGAGCTGGCCCTGTCCCAGGGGCGTGCTAAAACTAGCAATTGAAACTGGGCATAGTGGGATTGAGACTGGGCCTGGTGGTGCCCTCCTGTAATCTTAGCGCTTGGGAGGCTAAAAACAGGAGGATCACTGTGAGTTTGATCTGTGTAGTGAGACCCTGTACTAAATATATAAAAGAAAAAAAAATAAAATTGATTGTCACTGTGAGGACTTGATGTATTTTTTTCAGTTGTTCACTGGCCCTTGATAGGTAAGAGTCACCCCACTTCTGTATCAAAAAACACATTTAAGTTTGACATGTTAACACTAAACAGAAAGGAAAGGAAGAATTTATTTCATATGTTTAATGGGTTATTTTCGTCTTTTCTGTATTTGTCAAAAACTTTTTTCCAGCTCTAATTAACATAGGTACAGTGATAACAAACACAAGAACTTTACATTACTATCATTTTGCTTTTAATTCATAATACTTTTGTAATTATACAACGGTATTGTTTAGAATTATACAACAGTATCATTCAGTATTGTTACAAAGGTATCGTTTATTTCCAAAAATCATAGAAAAGATTCACTTTCCTAGAAATTTGAAATTGAGTTTAAAAGCCCTGACAGAGTAAATTTGATATGTTGGTTGTATAATTTGATTAATGATACCCATCAATTACAAAAGAGAGTTTAAGTACATCATGTCAGAATCATAGACTTGATTATATTTTAGGAATTCAGCTTTTTCTCTGTTAATGTCCCATACCGTCTATGTTTGGCACCCTTTCTGAGGACCTCCCTGCCCACTTCCATAGCATAGAGGAGGACACTGAGTAGGGACTGGCCACCTTAGAGTAGTTCTGGACTGTCTGAACAACTTCAGGCTGATATAACAAAGTATTATAGGTGGGGTGGTTTGAAGCAGCAAAAAGGAAGGTTCTGGGGACTCTGAAGTTCAACATAGAGATACTAACAGATTCCATGTCTGGTAAGGGCTTGCTTCCTGATTCATGGGCTTCAGTCTTCTTACTGTGTCCTTGAAGGTAGAGAAAATGCTCTCATGACTCTAAAATCCCACTTATGAAGGCTCAAACTTTATGATTTCATCTAATCCTTACCATCTTCCAAAGACACTAACTCCTAATACCATCACATTAAGAGTTCAACATGAATTTTGGGACATAGGCATTCAGTCCATAGTGTAGACCTAAACAAATGAGATATTTACATTTGCCAGAGTTTCACTCTTCTTCACTTTACTGTAGTTTCTTTTCTACCCCCCTATACCACATTGCAAGTTTTTTTATTTTTTTGTATTCAGTGCAGGGTCTACAGGGTCTCACTACACAGATCAGATTCATAGTGATCCTCTCTTTTCATCCTCCCAAGCACTGGGATTACAGGTGCGTGCCACCACACCCAGTCTCCATGCGCCCCAGGGGCAGGGCCAGCACAGCATGCCAGGGATCAAACGCGGCTCCTGTGTCTGTCTAAACAGGTACTTTAATCTGTTGAGCTATCTAGCCAGCCCTTGCAAGTTCTTAATAGTTATTGAATATGCTATTGAAAGGTCTCCAAGTTTATTAAGTTTTTGCCCCAGTTGGCCTTCTAATTTAAAAGTTTTCCAAGGAAGTTTTTCTTTCAAGTACAGACAGTCTATTCTATTAAAGTATCTCTAATCATTGAAAAACCAGAGATTTCTAAGTATCTCAACATGAATTTACACTGAACTTGGTAGGATCAAAATGACCTTCTTAAGATGTGTTTTTTCCAACAGTACCATTCTTAGGCATTTATTCAGCTTACAATCAGATAGTTGATTTTTGCTCCAAAATAATCTTTGAAAATGAAAAAATTAACATCGGCATTATTTGCCTGCTTATTTTACTTAAACATAAATCTCGAGGGAGAAATGCAGTCTTAAAAAACTGTACATAATCAGAAATAGAAAAAAAGTCTTTTTTAGGGGTAGAGAGAAGAGAGAAAGCCTCAATTGTATACTCTAGGCTGGCCTTGAGCTCACTGTATCAGCCAGGCTGGCCTTGAACTCACAGAGATCCTCCTGCCTCAAGCTTTTGAGTGCTTTGTCATTAATTATTAAAACCAAAAGAACCTCAGATTCAGGTTGGCTGTTGGAAGGACTATACTCTGAGATTATTAAAACCAGAAGAAATTCAGTAAGTGGAAGAAATTATACATGAGAAAACACCTATAATACAGTTGCCAACAAAGAACCTTTTGGGGCAGGGTTGCTGAACCTGTCACACTGAGGTACAACCCCAACCTCTTTGCATTGTTTATTTTGAGACAGGGTCTCACTGAGTTGCCTAGTCTAGATTCAAACTTGCCATCACCTGGCCTTAGCCTCCCAGAGTGTTGGAGTGACAGGTGCCACCATGCCTGATTCACTACAATGAGTATGTTTTCTAACTTCAGAGAAGGGGTAAAGGGAAGAAGTTTTATCAATGAAATAAGAATAGGAAGTTTCAGAGTTTTAAAACTGACATTTGTAAGCTGGGCACGATGCAGGCCTGTAATTCCAGTCACTGGGAGGCTAAAGCAGGAAGATTGCCATGAATTCAAGGCCAACCTGACCTACATAGTGAGGTCCTCTCTGAAATGAACTATAAACCCGACAGTTGTGAAAGGACAATTAGAATTCTTAGAAAAGAAAAAAATATACAGTAGTCTTCCCTTATTTGCAGATTTGCTTTGCTAGGGTTCCTTTTACTCAAGGTTAGCTAAGGTCCAAAAATATTAGATAGAAAATTACAGAAATAAATATTTCAGAAGTTTTAAATTGTACCCATTCTGAGTAGTATGATGCAATCTTATGTACTCTGCTTTATAGTAATTGAGTAGCTGTCTTACTGTTGAGTTTGACTATCATTGTTCATGTTCAGATAACCCTTATTTCACTTGGTGAGCCTGTAGCATACATGTTACTTGTTTTTCTTAAACAATTGGTTTTTAAACAAAAACTTCAGGGTTACTTGCAATATTGGCAGTTTGCAATAAATAAATGAGTTTTGGGTTGCCTTTGGGGCACTCATTCTCTTAAAAAGTTCACTACCATTGCCTTATTTTCTTTAATAATTGGTCCAAAACACAAGAATAGGGAAGCTGCCAATTTGGATATGCCAAAGGGAATCCACAAAATGCTTCCTTTAAGTGAAAAGGTTAAAGTTCCAGACTTCATAAGGAAAGAAAATAGTGTGCTCCAGTTGCTAGCATTGACTCTAAGAATGAATCATTAAGCTGTTGTCTCAAATCACAAAAAGAATAGCTACCAAGAATAAATGCTTAGTTAAGGTTAAAAAAAAAAAAAAAAAAGCAATAAATTATAGGATTCAGAGCTAATCCCTACTTCAGACACCTACTGGGAGGTCTTGGCATATGTCTTCCAAAGAAAAGGAGGTTGCTGTAATTATGTACTCACTAAATGAGCAGAATGGTGTGAAGATAACTGAGAATAACCCATGTTCAAGAATCTTCCTGAGGCATTCTTCCGGAGTATAGCACAAAGAGATAAGTGCATAAAAAATGAGATAGAGGATAGGTCCTGAAGTTATAATCACTATGAGCAGTTCTAGGAAAAAAAAAAAAAAAGAATAAAAGCATAATGAAGTAATTTTGGCTGAATTCTTTCACAATTAAATAGCTCTCCAAGTTGACATTTTGACATATTATAGAACTTCAGTAAAGACAAACAGAAAAATATTCCCAGAGCTCCTGAGAAAATGAAATAAAAACAAAAGGATTGTCCACAAAGGAACAGTAATAATATACTAACATAATGGAACAGCAGCTGCCTACTGCTACAGAAATATAACTGCCCACCTTGACTTTTATACCCAGCCATCATATAATTCAGTATTGAGGTGAACAGATAAAAAGTTGGGCATAGAAACAAAGGACTCAGAGACTAACAGCTGTGAGTCCTTGCTAAAGGAACTTCTGAAGAGCACAGTCCAAGAAAAACAAACTTTAAAAGAAACACCAAAAACTATGGCAAACAAACTGGATTGAAAATAAATTTTTATAATCAATATTAATCAGAATTAAATTGTAGAAAATGATATAAAGAGAAAATGGAACAGTTGAAAAGTGAAGGGGCAACTGCTAGCAAAATAGAAATAATACTGCTCGGAACAGTATAGGGGAATAGAATAAAAGGTAACAATGCAAACAGGTGACAGAACTGAAGGGAAAAAAAAGATATGGGAATACCATCATAATAGAAAGCACAACCCTAAATATAGGGTCAGTCAACTTGTACGCACTGTACAAGTTACATTTAAAAATGTACCCGTAAGTTAAAAGTAAAAGATATGCCAGATAAATCCATCACTTCTCATCTGAATTACTGCACTGGGCTTTGTCTATTCCTGTCTGTGCTCCTGTCCTCAGCCCTCCTCCCCCACTTCCCCAGCGTATTTTGTGATTCTTCAAAGCATGGATCAAGTTGTCAGACTTCCCTTTGTTCAGAACCCGCCATACATGAGATAAAATTCAAAATCCTGAAAATGCCTTTGTGATCTGGCCCTCCTAGACTGTTGCTGTGACCTCTCGTCTACCGTATTCTGCCATACTTCCATCCAGCCTCTGATCTACCCACACTGACTACATACACTTTTCCCTCCTGCTTATTTCGTTCATATCTCTGTTCAGTTGTTCTCTCTAATGAGAAAACTTTCCGGGCCAGCTTGTCTAAATCACGTCCATCATCACCTGTGTTCATCTTTCCTCATAGCACTTAATATTATCTGGCATAAGAGAAGTATATGTTTTTGTAAGTTTCAGATCAACATCTAGATCGTATTTACACTATAGTTTCTGGAATGGTACCCAGCATGTGGTTGGTATTCGTATTTGTTGACTAGATATTTTATATGTATATAGTAATGCTAGTCTGTTTTAAAGAAGGGGAAGCAAGTAACTGGCTCAAGTTTTTATACCAGTAAGTGGTAGATCTAGAGTTGAATAAGTACAGAGGTAAAACTGGTAGGCAATATTTTGATACCCAAATGAAATAGATTTTAAAGCAAAATGAATTTAAGAGAAGAAAATTTTTTCATGCAAATTAACACTTCAAGAAGTTTTAGGAGTCAGGAGCTTGAATGTATCTGCAGTGTAGTAGCTTCTATGTATTGAGAGCAAAAATTCACAAAACTCTGAAGAGGTGAAGGAAAACCATGCTTTGGTAGGAGTAAGAAGGCAAAAATAATAAAAGAAACTATACAAACATTTTAATTCAGTTTACAAGTTGAGTGCATACTCCTTTAGTGTATATAAAATATGAATAGACTATGCCCTTGGCTTTAACAATCAACCTCAGATTACTAAAATGAGTTTTTGCACTTAGATTGAGGCTGGCTGGACTTTGTAGATTTAAAAGTAATTTATTTTTTAACATGCAAATTTGGTTAACAGTCTAGTAGGCCACTCCCCCCCCCCCCTTGTGTTTGTTTCTGTGCTTGTTTGCTTGTTTGTTTTCTTGATACAAAGTCTCACTGTTATGGTGCCGATGGGCCTCAAGCTTGTGATTCTCCTCCTTTGCAATTAGGGGCATGTAGCACCACGCCTGGCTTATTTTCTTCCACTGTAAAAGTGTTGAGGAGCTGGAGGCATAGCTCAGTGGTAGAGCAAGTACAAAGGGCTCAAGGTGAACTGCATATATGTGTGTGTATATGTGTGGGGGGAGGGAGAAGGGGATTGGAAGAATGATAGTTCTACTTACCCAGTTAGCGGATTTCACAGGAAAACAAAGTTGCACATTGCAACACTGGGCTGTGTATGTGTGTGTGCACCTGCATCTTAAGAGCTGCCTTCTGCAAGTGTAGAAGTCTGCAGAAAGCTTTTATACAGGCATCACCAGAGAGTAGCACCATTGTATTTGGGTATAGTATGTCATATTTGGAACTTTAATCTCATGGTAATAGTTTTACATATAATTTATTTAGACAGCATCTTCATTTTTGTTATAAAAAGAACAAAGAGGAAACAGAAATTTCAGATGTGGTTTCCACTTTTTAAAGAAAGGCCAGTGATGTTTCCATTACCTATTAGCATTAAACCGAAGCATTCCACTGTGGAATTCAGGGGTCTTATAATCTAGACCCTTTCAAGCCTTGTTTCTGGATTGAAAAGCATACTAATTGAGGCTTAAAAGCCTTCCTTTTTCAACCTGAAGCTTCTTCTCTCTGTTCTCTAAATAGCTAAACTTTCAATCCAACTGAAGCTACCTCCAGAAAGAGCTGCTGTGGCCTTTTCTTATCTCTCTCTCCCACCCCTCCTCTTATGTAGTTTGTAAAGTTTTGCGCTTATTTTTTAAATCGCATAATACTTGTTTCTGGACTTGTTTTTTTTTTTTGAAAGACTCTTGCTATGTAGTATAGACTGGCCTTGAATCCATTATGTAGTTCCACCTAGCCTCTAATTTGCTGGGATCCTCTTCAGCCTCCCAAGTGCTAGGATTACAGGGTACAGCACCATGCCTGGCCTTGTACTTGATATTTATTTAATTATAATACTGGTTTGTCTTATCTGCTTCACTGTACTCTAAGCTCCCATAGGATTTCATTATTTCTCTGGAGACTAGATGGCATGTAGAAACTTCTAAATAATACATGTGCATAATGAATAGATGAAAATGTTTTCACTGTAATAAAAACAATGAAATATTTTGTCTAACATTTATTTTCTCTTAATTTTTCATTTATTTTTTCAGTTTAGAGTGTTTATATCTTGGAGGAAACTTCATCAAAGAAATCCCACCAGAATTAGCAAATCTGCCGTCTCTGAATTACTTGGTGTTATGTGACAACAAGATCCAAAGTGTGCCTCCTCAGCTTTCACAGTGAGTGGCTTTAGTTTATATTTTCATAGACCTTCATACTTAGAAATGATTGTCTTATATTCACTCACCTCTATCACCTGTAAAAAAAAAAAAAATACACTCACAGTAAGTGACATATGCTCTGATTTATTCTTCATAATATTTGTTTAGCTTCTTTTCTGGAATGAAAAAAGTTAATTTGTTATAGGCTTTCATTGGGACTATAGGTTTTTCATTATTTTTTTTTTTTTTTTTTGCGGAACCAGGGATTGAACTCAGGCTCTTTTTTCTTTTTTTTTTTTTTTTTTTTTTTTTTTTTTTTTTTTTTTTTTTTTTTTTTTTTTTTTTTTTTTGTCTTTTTGAGACAGGGTCTCACTATGTAGTTCAGGCTGGCCTTAAGCTCACTTTGTAGCTCAGGCTGGTCTCGAACTCACAACAATCCTCCTGCCTCAGCCTCCCAAGTGCTGGGATTACAGGCCTGCACCACCACACCCGGCTTGAACTCAGGCTCTTGCGCTTGCCAGGGAAGTGCTTATTGCACTGAGCCATCTCTCCAGCTCCTGTGATTTTTATATTTAACATGAAGCACTCTAACAAGTGTTTATAAAGTAAAGGATTTTCATTCCTGTCATACCTGAAATCTTTCCTGATTTAGCTATCTGAATAATAAAATATGCTCCCTGAAATCTTTACTTCTAGTATTAATCTCATGTAAGACATCAGCATGCTCTTCTAAGATTCCAAGGGCAGCAATCTTTATGGCACTTGTAAAACTAAATTTAATCTGGTATTGGCATTTTACTTTCATTGATGTTGGCTGCTGTTCTTATAGAGAAATTAACTATACAAATCATGCATAGGTCTGTGCACACATATTGATGCACATGTGTGAACTTTCTAGTAGTTGTATTGCTCACTTCTGTTGGTTTCTGTGCTACATTCATTCTAGGTTGCATTCACTTCGTTCTCTTAGTCTTCACAATAACTTGCTGACATACCTGCCCCGAGAGATCCTCAACCTAATTCATTTGGAAGAGTTGAGCTTACGAGGAAATCCATTGGTGGTTCGTTTTGTTAGAGATTTAACCTATAACCCTCCAACTCTCCTGGAATTAGCTGCACGGACCATTAAGATGAGAAATATTTCCTACACTCCATATGACCTTCCTGGGAATCTTCTTAAGTACTTGAGTTCAGCCAGCAATTGCCCAAACCCAAAATGTGGCGGTAAGTAAATTCGTTGTTTGTGTTTCCTGCTTATTTAACAATTTAAAAATTTTGATTGTTACTTTAATTAGCTAAGGCTTTTAGAAGAAGGCAGTGTCTTAGTTATTTTTGCCATTGCTGGAAAAAAATGTCCAACACTTGCAAGTTAAAGGGGAAAAATTTATTCTTCATAGAAATTTCCATCCATAAGCAGCTGGCTCTTGGGCAGGGTGGCATGGCAGATGGCATAGTAGAGGAGAAACAGTCCATGGCAGGGCAGACAGCGAGCTGGGAACCTGCTTACTTTCTGTTCCTTTTATCCAGTCCAGGCTGCTAGCTTTTCAGGTGGTGCCACCCACATTCACATTCAGCCTTTCCATCATCCACACCCAGAATCGTGCTAAGCCAGTCAGCAGCGTAATTTAGTTATAACACCCTTCATCCACATTCACACATTCTGTAGAGATTCAGCTACCTCTGAAAAGCCCCACCTGTGAGCATATGAGGCTTTGGGGGGGACTTCTAGGTACAAGGCATAAAAGGAAGTTTCAGAAAGTAAAACATTTTTATGCTCTCAAGTTTTCTTTCTCTTCGTGTGTGTGTGTGTGTGTGTGTGTGTGTGTGTGTGGTTAAGGATTAAACCTAGGACCTCACCCATAATAGGAAAGTGTTCTACCACAGAGTTGCATCCCCCAGCCCACTTTTTTTCCCTTTAATTTTTTTCATAGTAATTTTGGATCACACATAACAAAATACCAGTATTTTGGGGTTCATGCACAAGAAAATATTCTCATTCAGGATGTATGAGACTGGCTAGATGCATGCAGATCTCAGGGTGTATGCTAGCACTTTATATGTATCCTTTAACTCCACAGCTCTGAATTTGAGTTTAGAGCTTTTGGAGAGAAGTAAACAAATGGTATAGTACAGGGCAGAATAAGATAATTATCCCAAGGAATTCAGACTGTTATTAGACATCAAAGGAGGGATAGTATATTTAATTAGCTGTGGAAAAGAAGAGTTGATTCTTGAGGGATGAGTTAATTTTAGTCTTGCAGGATAAATATATGTATAGAGAAGGTTGTATAATGATGATCAAAACCTGGTGAGATTGTCCCTAAAAGTTTTCTTATTTTGAACTGATTAAGTTCTTCAACAATTGTTATAAAAGATAAAAGATACTGTGTATTCGAAAAAGAAAAGAAGGACAATGCTGTGGCACATTTCTGGCTATACACTTTTTTTTTTACTGTATATAATGCAGGGTCTCTAGGGTCTCACTACACAGATTGGCCTCATAGTGATCCTCCTGTTTTCAGCCTTGCAAGCTTTGGGTAGGCCACCATGCCAGTCTCAGCGTACCCTGGAGGCAGGGCCGGCCCAGCACAGCATGTTGAGGGATATCAAACCCCTGGCCCCTGAATCTGCTTAAGCAGGTACTTTAATTCGCTGAGTTATCTGGCCGGCCCTCTGGCTATACACTCTTAGAAATAAGTAGAGATTGCAGTTCAGTAGTAAACCTACACTTATGAATAGAGAAACCCTAAGTATCCATATGGTAAAAAATAATTTTAAGAAAAATGAGTCCTGTTGTATTTTGGATGTCAAATAAACTGTTTTAAAAATGCAAATAAATAGCGGTTTCAAGTTGAGTGTGGTTAACCTTTTCTCTGAGGCTCCCTTTTCTTGAACTGGCTGTTAACAGTGGCCAGACATGGGGTGGTATTTCCACCAAACCCCTGGGCCTCATGCTTCTACTCTGCATTGATTAAAATTTATTTATTTGTCTTTTTTGAGACAGGGTCTTGCTTTGCAGCTCAGGCTGGTCTCAAACTCACAGTGATCCTCCTGCCTCAGCCTCCTGAGTGCTGAGATTACAGGCATGTGCCACCCTCTAATCTGCTTTGGGTCCATCCTTTTCTAAAATGGACCTTTATGAGAATTGCCAAGCAATAATCCCAGTACTCAAGAGGGTAAGGCAGAAGGATTGCCATGAGTTTGAGGCCAACCTGGGCTGCATAGTAAGTTCAAAGCCAGCCTGAACTATATGATAAGACCCTCTCTCAAAATGAATAAAAAATTAAAAACTTCTTTAGTTCACTAAGGTTCTGTTTATCTTAGAAATGCTTGGAAAATTATTAGTTTAAAATTTGAGATAAACTAGTAAATATTTGCCCCCTGAGATTAAATCACACTGGAAATAGTTGGGAGACAGGTAGAGTCTAAAGGTTGAGATTCCTCTCCTGAGAGGGAGTGGGACTCAGAGTTCTGTTATATTCCTATTACACTACAACCATCAGGCTAGCTTTGTGTGGTAGAGATATGCATTATCTTTCTGAGGATCTGTGTTTGCTTTCCTCTCAGCTCTCTGCACATTTCTGCCTAACTAAGGGGCCACCATTATGAGCACTACATTAGGAACCCAGAAAGCCAAATACTAGTTTCAGTCTACCGAGATTATATAATTGCATGAAAATCAAGTGAAGTCACCAGTGTGTCTGCTTTCTACCTTCTTCCTGCAGACTGTGTGTATAATAAATGATTCCTGAAGGCCATTATAAAAGGAGGTGTTTCTTTTGCTTACTTTCCTGATTGTGGGTAGAACTGAAAGGGTGGCTTAGGCATGGAAAAAGGGCATTTTAAGTATCACAGCTCCCTCCCTCCAGACACTGTTCCCCCAAGTCAGCGCAAGAAAAGATGCCAAGTGAACAGTGTCCTTCATGTGCTAGTTTCTGTAGAGTAAATCTCCCTGCCTTCTCTTGCAGACAAGGTGCCATTTCTAAGCCTTCTAATGTTTCTATAGACAGCCATATAGATGTACATGCTATGTACTTCTGCTTAAGGTTACAAAAGAAAATGCATATGGCATTTCTGCAGAATTCTGGAGAAAGAATTATAAAAAAGTTTCTTGCTGTGTAATGATCATTTTGTATTTCTTCTCTCTAGGAGTATACTTTGACTGTTGTGTCAGACAAATTAAATTTGTGGACTTCTGTGGGAAGTATCGCCTCCCGCTGATGCACTACTTATGTTCCCCGGAGTGCTCTTCTCCCTGCAGCTCTGCCTCTCACAGCTCCACATCCCAGAGCGAGTCTGACTCAGAGGACGAGGCTGGTGTTGCTGCACACAGGATGCAGAAAGTTCTTCTTGGCTGAACAGAAGTGCAGGGTGTTGTGAAATGCTAAAAAACTGAACAGATTATAAAAGAATGTAGAACCTGAAATTGGTTATCTTCATTTTGAATGTCCATGTAAGAGTTGGTGATGTTGAGTTTCGTCTGCCGTTTAGCAGGAATGAATCATTTCCATGTTTGGGTTCTTGTACTATAACTTAATTCTGAATGGCGGTTCCAATTTTGGTTGATTTTTTTGCAGTTTCAAGTTTTGCATGAATCACCCAACAGAACGGTACATTCCACATGCTTTACTAGGCTGTGAGCCCTGTAACTTGCAATAAGTGAGATGAAGAAAGAAATTATCACCAGGGTTGTCATTGGGTTTTGGTTGAAAACTGTATCATAACAGGATTGAGTCTCTCAATCATATAATACCCATATGTTTAGATTACAGACCTCTTCGTATATACTTGCAGATAGTTACATAGAACGTATGCCTTTATGAGTAGCTACCTGATCAAGTAAGGAATGTAACTTGGGATGTTCTCCCTTTATTTTATATGATTGTTAATAACTTTAATCCAGCAGTGGCTGTACCAGTGCCTTAATGCTAGCAATGTGATAGAAGCTTATTCAAGAAAAAGTACCAGTGCCAGGTGTGGTGCACACCTGTAATCCCAGCACCCAGAGGATAGCTGTGAGTTTGAGGGCAGCATGAACTGCATGGTGAAGTCCTGTCTCAAAAAGATAAAAAAAGAGAAGAAAAAAAAAATGCTAAAGCAGTATACAGACTGACATACTATGCAGAACACTTTCAAATAAGTATTAACAACTAGGACTAGGTCATTAACTGTTTATCTGACATGAGCTCGTAGCTATCCTAACTGCATCTTTTTGCTTAAACAGTGATCCTTTGTGAACAAATTATTTTTACACTGAATGGGAGGCCACAGTCTTCACCTTTCTGTTGATCATGAAACAGAACATTAGTTTTTAACAGAAAGCTACAGAAGAGATATAAGCTAAGAGAGCTTCTTTTAATCTTGCATTGAATAAATGGGGGGAAAGTTTAGAATTTTTAATAATCAAATTGACTCCTTTGTATTATGTACTAAGTATAACTTTCCTTACACTTAAGAAGAAAGGAATTAACTGGACAAACATGACCATGAAACAAAATAAAGTTGAAAGCAAGGATTATTGTGTTTATGCATAATAGAGCAGTTTCCAAAACTAGTTTAATCATGCAGAACTATTTGAAAATAAATTATTGATAATAGAAAAAAATATGTTGTATCCATAGGGGAAAAGGACTCACAGATTTGTGCCGTTAGAAATTACCAAATTTTGGCCGGTTGTGGTGGTACGTGCCTGTAATCCCAGCACTCAGAAGCTGAGGCAGGAAGATCACTGCATGTTCAAGGCTAGCCTGAGTTCCAGTCTGAACTACATAGTAAGACCCTGTCTCCAAAAGCTCCCTGCCCCAAAGAAATTTTGTTAACTAATGTACACTAAAAATTTAATAATAATGCAACTTAGTAAGTTTGCCGTTTAAAATACACATTAGTCTAGTGAGCAACCCATAATAACATGATGGCTGGTTGATAAGTGTTACATATACAGTAATATATAGGTCAGATTGCATTTGAACATGAGATGATCTCTTAAAGGGGACACGCTTTCTTAAAAGCCAATTGTATAATAGTGATATATATGTATTTTTCATATAATTTTTTTGTAGAAGAAAATATAGTATAGATTAATTCACAGTTTGTGTGTATGTGTGTGTGTGTGTGTGTCTGTGTGTGGTGTGTGTGTGTGAATTCATGAGACATGAGTTTCATGACTGCAATTGTGAAACGCTGCTATAGTGAATCCCTTTACCTTTACCTTGTTATAATGTAGTAAGATTTTTTTTTTGATTCAGAAATTTTGTCTATATAGAAATAGCCTAATGTGTTTCACAGTAATACATGAGTGATTATATCATACAATAGAAGTAGTAAAGTTTTTGCTTCTTCACTTGGGCCACAGTAAGCTGGAGACTTCAGAATTATGAAAGGTGCAGATAGATGACTTAGGCAGTACCTGTAACAACTCTAAGCTTTTTGTAACTAAGTGACTGTGTTAAAATGCATAAAATATTTTCATGGAAAATAGTTTATAGTAGAACAATCGGACCAAATTTCTCTGGCTTACATGTGCCTCTACTTTAGAGAGCATCAGCTTAATGTACATAACACTTGAGTAATCTAGAGTTAGTCTTTGTAAAATAACTAGGTGTGTAAATATAACACTTAACACTTAACCTTACCATAGCCTTTCCGGCTTCCTAGAAAGATAGTAGACTGCTTGATCTTTTGTAGATGTAAATAACTAGCCAGAACTAGTTTCTAGCCTGTGACATATAGTGTAAGTACATACTATTGCATAATAAAATGTTAAGTTGCAAAGTCTATTATCAGTAGGCATCTATCTGATAATGTTTAATGAAATCTGCCTTTTAGCTGTTCCATCTTTGTCTTAATCTTTGACCTCATCAATTGACAAAAACTGCTAATTTGAGATTTTCGCTGTTTCTTTTTCTCATAGGTTATTAATTAGAGGGTGAGATGCAAGGCACTTGATCATCTAGAAACAAGATAACCAGTTTCCAAGTCATAGCAGACTGTGTATTTAAATAGCCTTTCAGTCACATGCATGTGTTTAACCACAGTTGATGAATTTTAATAGTTTCTTTTAAAACCATTTATGTAATAAATTTTTCATATTATTCCAGTTGGATGATTTTACTGAATGCAACTGCTGTAGAAAAATCTCCTTAAGCAAAGCTTTAGTTTGTGTAGAATGGAATTCTTTAGTGCTAGTATTTGAAATTGAAATGGATAAATTGTACATTCTTAGTAGTCTTTATTCCTAGAATGTAGTCCTTTCTGCCTCACCAAACTGAGTTACAGAGCTAGTCCTAGGACTTAAGGTATAGGAAGATTAGCTAATAAGAACTTTTGAGTCCATGGTTTCAGGAACTGACTGATATAAGGACCAGAGTTTTCAGCATTCTTGTATTAAAATGATAGAGATTGATCCAAAGGTCACTGTTTTTACTTCTAAGTATTTGTAAAACATATCCATTGTTCTAAACAATTGTTTGCTTTTTAAGGCAAAGTCTCCCTTTGTAGTTCAAGCTATGGCCTTGACCTCACTGTGTAGCCCAGGCTGGCCTCAAACTTGCAGTAATTCTCCAGAGTCAGCTTCATAAGTGCTGGGGTTGCAGACATTTGACAACACGTCTGGCTTAAAATTACTGATATTTAGAATATTAAGTCACCAGGTTTGAAAGGACAGGTTTGCATGGTAAACTGCACTGCAAATTTGAGAAATTTTTGTTGATATAAATAAAAGCAGCCCACAATAGTACAGCTTGAATACTGCAAACTAATTTACCAGATACTGTAAAAATACAAATTTTAATAAAAGAAGAGAAGGCAGAGGCTGGTTGCTAGAGTGATAAATAAAATCTTTAAAAGCAACAAAGAGAGGAACAGAATTCATCAGCAACCTAGGGACATTCCTGAGTCGAGAGCCCTTTATGGTAATTTGAGTTGTTTTAGGAATGAAGTTATCAAGTGTCTTACTACCATCTAAAAAATGTTTATCACTAAATGTATTTAGGGCCAGTAAATGATAGGATTTTCTCAACAGCCAACCTTGCTTTTCCCAAAGGGAAAAAAATAGTACCTCATTAACCTGGAACTTATGGCTCATCAAGTAAGCCTTGGTTAATGTTTACCTGTTCATTACACTAAAAAAAAAGCAAGTAAAGTTTGGTCTTTGAAAGCATTTTAGCCGTAGCTGTTTACATATAGAAAGTAATGGCTATTTTAAAGCTTCATATAGCTCCTTATAGAACACTGTATCAATTATATCTAATTTTTTAAGCTGAATTTAGTTAGAGAGAACTATTTTTACCTCTTTGCATAGGAAAGAGCTTTTATTGTGTCCTTACAAGTATTACTCCATTTAATCCAGAATACTATGTAGTGAGTTTTTAAGTTTTTCTGGGAATTTAATCACAGTAAAGGCTAATGTATAGATTTTTAGGCAGCGCAGCCTGTAATAATACATAGTTCTGATTCCTTCTGCGTAGAAAAGTCTTTGACCTTCACTGTATAAAGCACTATACCATGTAATAGTGAATTTAATATCTGATTTTGTATTTTCATTATAGTTTTTTTTTATTTTTTAAGTAGTGTGCCTTTATTTGTAGTCAGACAATATGTGCCTTAAATCCTGCTAGACCTAAAGTTTTGGGACTTACCATTTAACAAGTTATTTTGGGTTAAGGATATAGCTCAGTGGCACAGCACCTGCCTGGGAAGCTCAAGGTCCTCAGTTTGCCTGCCAGTACCAAAATAAAACAAAAACTAGTAAGTTGTTTTTGACAGCCCTATGATCTTTTGTATACTGTAATCCTAAGGAATTATTTGGCCTAAACAGGACCCAGTATATGAACATAAGGTTTTTGGGGAGGGAATCCCAATTAATATGCTTCTGTTACAGGAAGTCAGAATCATAAAGATCAGAGTGTCTTGAAATGAAATCAGTGAAAAGATGTATTTTCTTATGTATTACTATTTTATAAGGGTTGGTGACACCAAAGGGTAGCAGCAGGTCCTAAGCAAGGCCTAGCATGTTTTTGTACCACTTTTCTTTATGAGTTGAAAGGGGTGAGGGTTCATGTTGTGTGTAAATAGCTCATTTCTGGGCTGGGGAGATAGCTTGGCAGTCTTAAGTGCCTGTCTGACAAGCTCAAGGACCTGGGTTCAGTCCCTGGTACCATATGCCATGCTGGCCCCGGAACCCTGAGCACACTTTTTGCCACCGAAACCGGACATGGTGGTGTACACCTGTAATCCCAGCCCTGGGGAGGTTGAGGCAGGAGGATCCTGCAAGTCTGAACTGTGTAATGATGCCCTGTACCAAATAAATAAATAGATTGAAAACAGTTTTAACAGCTCAGTTATTTGTGTATTTCTCTTGGTCCGAATTTTCTAAGAATACATGTTCACTAACCAACATTACACATTATTTGGATAATAATGCACAGGATAAAGTCAACTTAGATGCTACTAGACTTTCACTTAGCATTGTTCAGTCTGGTGTACATTAAATCTGTTCGTTAAATGAATAGTATTGTTATACTATGATGTCAGAAAGTCATAGCAGAAAGACAATCTGCATTCAGCGGAACATATTTGTTCCTTTGGCTGAGAATAAACTTGGACAAAATTGTTTTATTCAAAATTCCAGCCAAAGGAAGAAACTAGAATAACATTGACATTACTGTTGCCAATAGAAAAACATTACCAAGTTAATTTTGTCTGCAATTGATGTTTAAGAATTTTGTCATTAGTTTAGTTAACATTGATGTGTTATAAAAAAAAGACTGTTAATAACAATCAGTGACTTTATGGCAGTCATGTAGACTGTGTTCAAGTTGTATTCCAAATCCACTCTGTATTGCTAAGAAACAAAAGTACAATGGGAGAAAATTTTTGGATATTCAACATTTTAGCTTTTTATAAAGTGAGATTTCAAAGTATCAACAAAGGATAGTGAAAATATATCGTCTTCTATTTGTTACTATGTATGGTCTGATATCTTAATGTTCTGTATTTAAAGCTATCTTTATATAGTTAACTAAAAATTAAAAATTAATAAATCAATGCTATGATTCAACAATTATTTTACTTTCTAGATAGTGTATTGTGGCCAGGGAGATGGCTCAGTGGAATAAGCACTTCCCTGGCAAGTGCAAGGGCCTGAGTTCAATCCCTGGTTCTGCCCCCCCAAAAAAATAGATATAGTATATTGTTTCAAATTTATATTTTACCTTATAATGGTATATTCTCAAAAAAGAATATATAAACTACTTCAATTCTAGTACTTCTCTCTCACCCACTAGAACATAACAACATTGTAATCTTATACCAACCTCCTGTGTAAATTTTGCCTTATTAAACATTGTGCCTTATTTTATTAAATCATTTTATGGAAACCCAATTCTATATTTTGAAAAAGTAACAGTTTTCTTCTTAACTGACAAGAATTGAGATTTTTTAAAAAAAATCTAAAATCCTTATTTTGTATTTGCCTGTTACTTGTTATATCATTGTATGTCTGTTTATTGAATTTATTCAGTATATGGATCTGTAAATTAAATGCATGTTTCAGCATTTATTCTCTGTGCTAGATGCAAGGCATAAAATATAAATAAAACCAGCTTCTTAATACTGGAGCTCTCTTTTGTTCTCATGGCTATTGGGTCATGCTATAATCAGAAATTGGTGAGCTCATCTTGTTGACTGAAGTCAACACCTTTACCTTAGTCCAGATGACACAATTCTAACCAGGAGTGACTTGGTATTGAGTATATATTGCAGCTCTTCATATTACTGTTATCTAGTGCCATTATTTTGATGACTTTAGAAGATGCATTTTTCTGGATTGTAGAATGTAACACAATATTGTAACTGGTTAGAGTTGCATAAATGAAGTAGAATGAACACCTTTGCAAAACAGCTAATGTTTCAAATTTCCTGAGATGGAAAACATCTGAGTGCCTTCCTGGTTAATACATAGGAAGGCACCTTGATGAAGATGGCTCCACAACCTGGAGAGATGAGATAAGCATTTAATGTGACTCTGGTTTCTTAATGCAACTGTAATCTTCCCTGTTCTTAGAACTAGGGTGGAAGGAAAGTTTATTCTTTAGGGTCTGTCTTTATACATCACAAATAAAAACCCTGAAATAGAATGTATGAGACTTGGAATGTCTCTTCCATCATACGAGTTACTTCCAACTTCATGAACAATTTGTCTGCATTCCCCAGAACATTTCAGCTAAAACCTTAGTCCAAAATTTGTTTGTTTGAAAAATGAAGATTGAAAATGTCTTTAGGCGTGTCCAAGATTTCCAGATGGCTAGGTTGAATCCAACTTGTGGATTTTCATTTCAACACTTTGCATTGTAGATCATTGCTTTCTTTGTTTTAATACTCAATGACAGGAATCCAGCAATTGCAATTTATATGGCACTATCTTAGGCCTACCAGCATTGAAATGGTGTCTGCACTGCATTGCTGGAAGCTGCTGGAGCTGGAAATTGGTTATGTGGGAGAGCAGCATAAGGCTGTAGAGTACCTAAAGCAGTCAGTCTACCTCATTCTTAAGAAAAACATCCTGTCTGGTCATTGTCATCTATTAATCATTAGGTAACCTTCTGTCATTTGATACTTTGCAAAGCTACAAATTAATGCCCCTACTGTTCTTGCCAAATAAGAAAGGCCACCACCCAAATCGGTTCTTGTCTGTCTTCATTCCTGCCACTCTTTCTCCCTCTGGTACCCGAGATAATAACTAGTCCCTACACTACATCTCAGTGTAGTCAGAATTTAATCAGAATTTTGTGAGAGGTCTTAAATACTTGGTGGTAGGTAGCTCTCTACTGTTTACAAAGCTCATTCAAAAGCATCCTTTTAGCTGGGTATGGTGGCACAGGTTTATAATCCCAGCACTTGAGGCTCACAAATTAAAGCCCAGCCTGACAACTTCTGAGACCCTTTTGCAAGGTTAAAAAAAAAAAAAAATTAA
>PVKA01004050.1:90309-103178 GCA_004027165.1 Ctenomys sociabilis | reverse complement strand
TTGTACGTTGTATTTTACTTTGTATTTCTGCTTTTCGCTTGTTATACTAGGGAGACTATATGATATTTACACATGTGTGTCTGGTTTATTTCACTTATGAGTATATGTTCAAGTGGCATCCACTTCAGTATAAATGCTTCAAACTTATCATTCTTAATAGCTGAGTAATACTCCATTATATAGAAATACCACATCTTTTCCAACCATTCCTCATGTGATGGACATCTTGGTTGTTTTTCAAGGTAACTATAGTAATTGATGTGATATGAAAATATCTATGATTTCTGTTAGTGATAAAGTCAAAGATATCAGTTCTGCTCTGGTTTACTGCCAATATTCATAATGGAAGGACATACTAAATTTCACTTGAAAATGAGTTTTTAAAGTGTGGTATTTTTTGAATATATGATTTTATTCCTAGACAATTTTATTTTGAAGAATTAATTTTTCATTGCTGGGACAAAATACCTGACACCCACAAAATAAAAGAAGATTTACTTCAGTTCACAATGTATGGTGGTTTCATTCTACAATCAGACTGCTCCACAGTAGGCTGGTATGACAGAGGGGCATGGCAGAGAGGCATGGCACAGGAGAAACAGTCCATGGCAGAGCACCCAGGAGGTAGCGAGCAAAAAGCTCCTTTTCCTGTTTTCCTTTTTTAATGGACAAAAAGCAAAATAAAATTTCATAACAACATAATAAAAGAATAACAACAGTTAATGTATTAAATGTGGTTATCTTTAAAGTAGTTGCACAGGATGCAAAATACAAAAATTCCTCAAAGCCTTCAGTTTTAATGAACTGAGACATTAATAATATAACTGACTTACATTTTTCCCTTTTCCCTACTGTCCTTTCGCCTTTCACCCATCCTAGTTTCTTTTTTCTTTTGAGCAATTTATTCCCATTTTACAAGATCTACTGTACATTTTCCCTTTCTTTTTCTATGATTTTTATTCATTTTAATAAGAAAAAAGATAAAATTGCGATGAAACAGTTTTGAAATGGGTAAGATGTTTACAATAATTAATACATTGCATATTGTTGTCTTTGTAGCATTCAGAAGACAAGATGCAGACATGACATCTTGCCTAAATAATATTACTACAAACTTTTATTCTCAATGAACTAAGAGAAAGTAGTTGCATGTCTATCCTAAGTCTTAAGTGTACATTTTTTCCTTACCCCATTTTTTTTCCACAACAAAGCTGTCCTTTATTTACACTTTTGTGAAGTTAGTAATGTTGCTTAGCAACTCATAGCAAACCTTAACCAGATAGGAGGTTCATCTCAGGAGTGAGGTAGCTTGTTTGCTTTAGGCATTGAGTCAAGTCTCACCTATATATATTTGATAGTTTCTTTCTTTTTTTTTTTCTTTTTCAGAACCAGGGATTGAACTCAGACCCTTGAGTTTGCCAGGGAAGCACTTATTCCACTGAGCCATCTCCCCAGCCCTCACCTATATATATTTGATCAATTTCCTAGCTTCACAGTTCCCAACATATCCTTCTTTTTGTTTTGTTTTTTCAAAGATGTGCATTCCACTGCAGGTAGAGAGGACGTATTTGTAGGAGTCTTTGAAGGACCTTTTCATACTTGAAACCAGTCTAAATATTGTAGGTACTTGAATTAAGCAAAATAACTCAATATACTCCAATAGTCCATAATTGTAGTGGGTAATCAGCAGAACTGGCAATTGTTAGAAGTTGTTGACTTGAGCCTTTTACAGCTCAGCATATTAATATGGCATTACTTTTTATACCTCATGGTTATACTTTGCTGGATGGTTAAAACCAAGTTAAAGTGAGACCTATGTAACTAAAAGTATAATTTTTGTTTCTGATAAGCTTAGTCAAATCCTCTCAGGATTTATGCTGGAACCATGTACAGCACCTTGTAGAACTTTTGTCGGTGTCAGCCATCTGGATGAGTCATAGCCATTGCTTGAGCAATTTGCTCTCTGTGAAAACCTGAGAGAATTTTTTCTCTCCACGTGACTCTCCTTAGGCACACTATATATCATCAATCACTTTCTTCTGTGGCCCCATAATCTCCTTGATCAGAAAATTTTGGACACTACTGAGTTATAGGATGTCACAACACAGGTTCTCTTATGCCCTGAATCCTCACTGACCTTGAAGTGCTAGGGCCAAAATATTGGCTATCCTTGTATCACCTGTATTTCTCTAATTTTGGACTGTAAATTTTAGTTGTTAAACATCCAGAAGAGAAGCTTAATGATATTACCCTGTAACAGAAGCAGTTGAGCTAAACATCACTATCTGTCTGAATATCAAATGCCTTAGATGTAACATGGAACTGGTCTTTTTCAGCAATCATGGATATTCTAAAATTTAAATCCCCATGGCCAGTCAAATAGCTCAGCGGATTAAAGCCCCTGCAAGCAGACACAAGGACCATGGGTTTGATCCCTGAACCTGTGTGCCAGCCCCACCCCCAGGATGTGCTGAGACCGCTATTGAGACTGAACATGGTGACACACATCTGTAATCCCAGCTCTTGGGAGGCTGTAAACAGATGGAGTCTGATCTAGTAATGAGACCCTGAACACCCTGTAGACTCTTCCCTAAAATAAAAAATAATAATAATAAAAATAAACAAAATTTAAATCCTTATAGAATGTGAAAAAAAACGATTACACATTTTTACACAGAAATTTAGAAATCAAACAATATACAACATTGTAGCAAGACAATACTATGACATTTTTTTCTTATTCCTTGTTTTATTACCTTTTCAAATAAAATTACTTTAAAGAGAGTATGGCAATAATTGGTATGATGTTAGAAGCAGTATGCATTTATATATCAAAATGACACATATTTCAAGCATGGTTTTAATATTACACATCGCTATCCTCACTGTAGTTGTTTATTTCACAAATATCAGCATATAGAGTTAGGCAGGGTGTGACTTCTGCCCATTCACTGCTATTTTCAAAAACCTGATGGAGAATCTTAGGACCATTGCCTTTATCATTTAGTTTAAATAAATTTATGGTTTTGTCCCTGCCATATTTCCTAACTTTTCTCCTTTCTCTCTCTTCATTGTTTAAATCTTAAGTTCTCACTTTCTATTTCACTGTGTTATACCTTTCAACCTATATTTCTTCTTTTGAATTCTTACACTGGAGAGACAACACAAAATTTACACGTGTAGGTCTGGTTTATTTCACTTATATCTTCAAGTTGCATCCACTTACATATGAAAGCATCAAGTTTATTTGTCTTTATAGCTGAGTAGTAGTCCACTGTATAAAAACACCACATGTTTTTCATCCATGCCTCAGGTGATGGGCATTTTGGTTGTTTCCAAGATTTGGCTATCACAAATTGTGCTGCTATAAATATAGGCACACATATATCACTATGGTATGAAGTTTTTAGTTCTTTTGGGAAAATTCCCAGAAGGGGGATAGCTGAATTGAATGGGATTTCCAGTCCTAGTTTTCTGAGGAGTCTCCACACTGATTTTCATAATGGTTGCACTAGTCTACATTCCTGCCAGCAATGGAGAAGGGTTCCCTTTTCCCCACAGCCTCTGCAACATTTGTTGTTGGTTGATTTATGATAGCCATTCTTTCTGTAGTGAGATGGTATCTCAGTGTTGTTTTAATTTGCATTTCATGAATGCTAGTGATACAGAGCATTTTTTCATGGATTTATTTGTTTCTTGTATTTTTTTTTCCTCTGAGAAGTGTATGTTCATCTTGGATGCTCATTTTTGGATTGGATCTTTGAATTTGGGGGTCCTTAGGTTTTTTAGTTCTTTATAAATTCTAGGTTGAAGACCTTTGTCTGAGTGCTTATTAGGTAAGATTTTTCCCCAATTTGTGGGTTGTCTTTTCACTCTGTTGGTAATTTCTTTTCATGTGCAAAAACTTTCCAATAGGAGGAGGTCCCAGTTGTTAACTGTTTGATTTTTGTTCATGAACTGTTTGCCTACCCCTATGTCTTCAAGATTTCCCCCTCTTTTCTCTTCCAAGAGATTTGGTGTTTCTGTTTTAATGTTTAGATCTTTAATCCGTTATGACTTTAGTTCATGGTGATAGGCCTAGGTCAAGTTTTAGTTTTTGGCATGTAGAGAGACAATTTTTCCAGCACCATTTGTTAAAGAGGCTATCTTTCTTCCAGTAAGTATGTTTGGCCTCTTTGTTGAAGGTAAGATGACTGAATGTGCTTGTACTTACATCTGCATCTTCTAATCTGTTCCATTGATCCTCAGGTCTATTTTTTTGCCAATACCTTAATGATTTTATCACAGTAGCTTTGTAGTATAATTTCAAGTCAGGAATTGTAATGCCACCTGCCATGCCTTTGTTCACCATGATTTCCTTTGCTATTCTAGGTTTTCTCTGGTTCCAAATAAATTTTAGGAATGATTTTTCTAGGTCTGTGAGGTATGTTGGTGGTATTTTAATAAGGATTGCATTAAATCTTATAACAGTTTCAGGAGTATGGCCATCTTCACGATGTTCTTCCTATCCAAGAACAGGGAATATCTTCCCATTTTCTGCAATCCTCTACAATCTCTTTTTTCAGAGTATTGTAATTTTTATTGAATAGATCTTTGACTTCTTTACTTTGATTAATTCCTAAATACTACATTTTCTGCTGTGCTATTGTGAAAGGTATTGTTTCTCTAATTTCTTTCTCAGTGTGTTTGCTGTCTGTGTAGAGGAATGCTTTCAACTTTTTGGGTAGTAACTTTGTATCCTCCTGTGCTACTGAATTTGTGCATTAATTCTACTAGCTTCTTGGTGGAGTTGTTTGGGCCTTCCAAGTAGAGCATCATGTCATCTGCAAATAATGATAGTTTAACTTCTTCTTTACCTATTCTTATTCTTTTTATTTCTCTCTTGTCTAATAGTTCTATCTGATGATTCCAGAACTATATTGGAGAGGAGTGATGATAGAGGACATCTTTGTCTTTTACCTGATCTGAGAGTAAAATACTTCAGTTTTTCCCCCTTTAGAATTATGTTAGCAGTTGGATTGCCATAGATGGCTTTTATCTGATTGAGGTACAGGCCATCTGTTCCAATTTTCTGTAGGACTTTGAACATGAACATTTGAGTGTTGGACTTTGTCAGAAGCCTTTTCTGCATCAATTCAAATGATCATGTGATTTCTGGACTTGGCTCTATTGATATAGTGTATTACATTTATAGATTTGCATATGTTGAACCACCCTTGCCTCCCTGAGATGAATCCTACCTGGTAATGGTGTATAATCTTCTTGTTGAATTTCCGTATTCTATTTGCTAGCATTTTTAATGAGTTTTACATCTTTGTTCATGAGGGAGATTCCCCTTTAGTGCTCTCTTTTAGTTGCATCTTTCTCTCTTTTTATTTTGGTACCAGTATAATACTTGCCTCCAGAAATGATTCTGGGATAATTGTTTCCTTTTAAATTTCATTGAAGTGTTTGAGGAATATTGGAATTATATATTCTATAAATTTCTTGTAGAATTCAGCTGTGAATCTATCAGGACATGCACTTTTCTTTCTCAGTAGGTTTTTTAATACATTTTGAATTTCATTGGCTATTAATGGTCTATTGAGAGTTCTTATATCTTCTTGATTCCAGTTTGGTAATTTGTACCTTTCTAGGAATCTGACCATTTTTTCTGTGTCTTTGATTGAGAGTAGATTCTCAAAATAGCTATTGATCATCTTCTAAATTTCCACAGGGTCTGTGGGAATTTCATTCTTTATTGCTTGAATTTGAATCTTTTCTTCCCACTTTTTGATGAGGTTAGCTAGGGGTTTATCATTTTTAGTTAACCCAACCTAAGTTTGCAGATCAAAAATTAGAGAAAAGGGAGGACTTCAAGGTCAGCCAGAATTTTGGCCCTAGCCTTTCAAGGTTAATGAAGACTTGTGACATAGAAGAACCTGTACTGTAACATCATGTAATTCATCTGTGTCCCAAATTTTATGATCAATGAGATTATGGGGCCATAGAGGAAAGTGATCAGGATGTAGAAAGTGCCTAAGGAGAGTCATATGGAGAGAAAAAATTCTCTCAGGATTTCACAGAGCAAGTTGGTCAAGCAATGGCCATGACTCATCCACAAGGCTGACACTGGCAAAGGATCTACAAAGTGCAGTACGGGGTTACAGGATAAATCTTGAGGGTGACTGACTTCATCAGATATAAAAGTTACATTTCTTGTTATATAGGTCTTGCTTTATCTTCATCTTAACCATCCAGCAGAAAAGTATAAAAACGAGGTATATAAAGTGAAGCCATATTAATATGCTGAGCTGTGAAAGGCTCAAGTCAACAGCTTCTGCAGATAACCCACAATTGTGGACTGCTGGACTGTGTTGGACTGTTTTGCTGAATTCATGCACCTATAGCATTTAGATGCCAATGGAATACCCATCTCTGACAGGACTAAACAAAAAAAAAGGGATACAAAGGAAAGACCATTTTTTATTTGTATATACAGAATAATTAGGATAGATATACAACTACTCTTGCTTAATTCAATGAGTAGAAAAATTTGTACTAATAGTGTTTGGATAGGATATCCTGTCTGCTTCTTGTACTATGGATAATCACTAAGAAGATGACAATGTACAATGTATTAATTATTGAAACTGTCCTATTAATCAGTTTTGAAACTGTCTCATTGCTATTTGTTTCTCAATAAAATAAAATAAAATTTTAAAAAACTTTTATTTAACCTTTCAAAGAACCAGCTTTTTGATTCATTAACTCTTTATATTGTTTTCTTTATCTCTATTGCATTAATTTCTGCTCTAATCTTTATAATTTCCTCCCTTACTTGTGCTTTGTGTTTGATTTGCTCTTCCTTTTCTAGATGTTTGAGATACAGCATTAGAGTATTTATTTGTTCCTGTTCTGTTTTCCTAATGTGTGAGTTCAATTATATACTTTCCTCTAAGAACTTCTTTCATTGCATCCCATAAATTCTGATAAGTTGTGCTTCAATTTTCATTGAATTGGATGTGAGGGCGATCTGGCTGCGACATCTGTCACCCCATTGATTGCTAGGGTTGATTCGGCTGATCTGGCTGGCTAGGCGGGTGTCCCCTTCCTCCCTCAACGATCCATGTGCGTCCCTCTCATAGCTGCACGCTCGGTCGAAGAGAATGACCACCCCCAATAGAGGAGGACCGTTCCTCAGTCAAGGGTATACTAGTAGCTGCACTCCCCTGCTAGAACCTCCAAACAAGCTCTCAATTTTCATTGAATTGTAATATTGTTCATTTTCTTGCTTAATTTCATCTGTAACCCACTGGTTGCTGAGGAAGGTGTTAATTTCCATGTACTTATGGGGTTTTTGTGGTTTCTTTTGTCATTTATTTCTAGTTTCATTGCATTGTGGTCAGATAATATGCATGGGATAATTTCAGTTTTCTTGCATGACCTATGGACTAGTAAATGGTCTATTTTAGAAAATGTCCCATGTGCAGCTGAAAAAATGTGTATTTAGATGTGGTTGGATGGAGCACTCTATATGTCCACCAGGTCCATTTGTTCCAAATTCTTTTTCAGTTCTGCTACTGCTTTGCTATTTTTGGCTGCTTGACCTATCTTTTTGGGATGAGGGGGTGTTAAGGTCTCCTGTTAAGACTATGGTATTGGATATTAGATTTTTCATGTCCATTAAGATTTGTCTTATTTAGTTGGGTGCTCATAGCTTTGGTGCATACATATTTATGAGTGTTATCTCTTCATCTTGGATTTTTTTCTCCTAACCAGTATGTAGTGACCTTCTTTAATTTGTTTGATCGTTCTTGGTTTGAAGTTGAGACTGTCTGTGAACAGGATTGCTAACCCTGCTTTTTTTCTGAGGTGCTGAGGCATGTAGAATTGTTTTCCATCTTTTGACTTTCAGCCTATGAATTTCTTTATGAGTTAAGTGTGTTTCTTGTATACAGCATATTGCTGGATTTTGCTCCCTAATCCACTCTGCCAGTCTATTTCTTTTAATTGGTGAATTGACTCCATTTACATTGATGGTTATAATTGAAATATGTGGACTTATGATTGAGATGTTATTTACCAGATGTTGTACACCCTTTTTTGTCCTGCATTTAATTGTTTGCCCTATTTTGTGGTTTCTTTCCATTCTCATTCATGGAATTGTGGTCATTTTGGTCCCTCTCTAGGATCTTTTACTAGACTGTGTAGGGTTGGTTTTATCATCATGAAATTCTTTAGTTGTTCTCATGGAAGTATTTCACTTCTCCATCAAACTTGAAAGAGAGTTTTGCATGGTATAGCAGTCTGGCCTGGAATTTGCTTTCTTAGAGGACTTGAGCCTCCTCTTTCCAGGGAGGTTGGGAGGGGGTTGGATTCCGGCCCCCCTTTCCTTTTTATTCCATCAAAACTACAAGCATCTTGGGTGATTTCACCCAAGTGAGGACTTGAATTACTTTGTTCTATGCTCCTCTTGATTTGATGGTTTGTGAAGAGAAATCTATCATTATTCTGATAAGTTTTCCTGTAAACATGATATGTTCTTAGTATATTGTTCTTGTGCTGGATTTCTGGGATCTTGGTTATTGTATGTCTTGGTGTGGTTTTAATTGGGTTGATGTTTTTGGAGTTTTATATGCTTTGGTTACCTCAATGTCAGATTATTTCCCTGTATTTGGGAAGTTTCCTGCTATTACTTCTGTCCATATTATTTTTATATCATTTGTATTGACTCCTTCTTTCTCATTGATGCCCATTAGTCCCACGTTGTTTATCTTTGCATTGTCTTGCAGGTGATAAATTATTTTTTCCTGCATCCTAGTTGTTTTTAAGAGATCTTTTCTTACCTTTTTACTAGCTCCAATGGTGTCTTCAAGGTCTGAAAGTCTATCTTCACTTTCATTCAAGCGGTTTTTCCAGCTTGTGATTAAAGTTTTACTTTCCAGTATATCTCTTTGAATTTGCTTCATGTATTCTATTTCTTTCTTATATTGCTCATTCAATGAATCCATCATTTTTCTATTCTTTATATTTGTCAATGTCTTCTTTAGAAACACTTAATTCTTTCATTATAGTTATTTCTTCTTTTACTTCAGACATTATTTCTAATCTGATTTCCTCTATACCTTTCTGTAGTTGTTTCTTTACTTCAGATGCTATTATTTCAGAAATTTCAGGTGTGTCACATCCAATTTCTTCTATGCTGGTGTCTCCTGCACTTGTTCTGGGTAGGCTTGGGGCCTAAGAATTAATTTTGCTCCTTCTCTTTGTCATTTTGTATAGCTCTGCCTTCTGCCTTTTGGTGTAGAGTTTTGCTGCAGTTATTACCTCAGTATGTGCTGATATTGTTACCCAAGAGAGATTATGTGGTTAAGGCAGTTACAGTTTTGTATTTACAGAACTATAATGAGCAACATTAATAATGGTTAGTGAGGTTTAGCAGTTGACAAACTTTTGTATCTAATGGGCTTGGCTTTTAGAACAAAGATGACTAAGCTAAGCAGATGTTATATTGGGAATTTGTACTCAATTAGTTCCCTTAAGTTCTATCTGATCACCTCCCATTTCGTACCTATAGTATTCCAGGTAGACTAGTTCACCCAGGTTACCTCTTGCCCCCTGTCCCAATCAAGAGAGAGGATGCTCTCATAGATCTGAGTCTAGCAAAGTATCTCAGCTTACCAGGTCTGGACCTACCAAGATAAAACTCATCCAGGTGGGCCTGGCTTGGGTCTGGCTGCTGTGCTCCACTTCTTCTGGCTGGAGACCATGGAAGTGGACCCACTGTGCCCCTCTGACAAGATGTTCTGCAACTGGATTAGTTGGGTGCATCTCGCCCCTTGCCTCTCTGCAGGGAGTTCTGTTTCAGGTTTCAACACCAGGCCTGTCTGATGGAGGCCAGTGTGCAGAAGGTCCCACTCACATGCTGAGCCTGGGAGCCTATTGTAGTAGAATCTGGCAGGCACAGAAAGTCCCACACACATGTCAGGCCTGAGGGATCAGTGATGTAGAATCTGGTGGGCAGGGAAGGTCCCACTCACACGCCAAGCCTGGGAGGTTGGGAGGAGGTTGGAATTCAGCACCCCTTTCCTTTTTATTCCATCTAAACTACAAGCATCTTGGGTGATTCCACCCATACCCAGAACTATAATAAACCAATTAATAAACCAATTTAGTATCACACATCTGTAATCCCAGTATCACACCTTTAATCCACATTCACATACCCTACATCCCTCCATTTTTAAAAAGCTCCACCCATGATCTCAAGAGGCTTTGAGGGACACTTAGATACAAGCCATAACACCCTGACAGCAGTAAATGACACATATACAGTTGCTTTGAACTAACTGTTCCCTGGTTTGTCTCTCCCTATGCCTATCACCTCAAAGCAGTGGCCTGTAGGTTATGTATGTGAGTCTGTATAGGTTACTGACTGCTTGGTGTTACTTCCTCCTGCCTCAGGAGGAAACAGGGGGATGTCCTCAGTCCCCTGATCTCAAATGCTTACCTTGGTTTCCTTTCCTCCTAGAAGACAGGAGCAGCCAGAATTTAGCACAAAGGAGCAACACACTATCTGGCCTGCTCCTTACCAAGAAAACAACCCAGATCTAGAAGTATACAACATCATAAGAAAACAAAGTGAAGCTGATTTAGCTGAGCCCCGGCCAGACTTGAGGAACATTTCATTCCGGGTGCACTCAGGAGAAGTCACTCCTGATGATGTGTCTTGTGACTATGACAACATGGCTGTGAACCCTTCAGAAAGTGGATCTGTCACTCTGGCCAGTGCAGAGAGTGGATTTGTGACCAATGACATCTACGAATTCTCCCCTGACCAGAGGGGAAGAAGCAAGGAGTCTGGATGGGTGGAAAATGAAATATATGGCTACTAGGATGCATGAGAGAAAGACTGAACTGACAGGGATGGGGAAGATATGAGAAGCAAAATTTTATGCTTTCTACATGGAAAGAGGTCTATAGAAATTCTCATATCAGGTCCTTGGGTGAATATGAGATCCCTGTGATCCCAATGGATCCCCAAGTTCTGCCTGTATCCATTATCCCATCTTCCCACTCAGCTAGCTCAGCCTTAGGAGAAACCAGGGCTGGGCATACAGTAGTCCCAGAAAATGTCAGTCAGTTGGTTACCTCTGGCTTTTAAGGGACAGTATTTTAACTGGTAAGGATATGGGGTTGTGGCTGTGGCGCTTGGAAGATCAATCTCTAGGTTCTATTTTCCTCACTCTGTGGAGTGGCACATGAAATCACAAAACAACAGAAACCACCAGTCTTTTAAATGTCCATGTGTGTTAGCCCCAGGATAGCCTACACATCAGCAATTCTCATATGTGGGGTTTTTGTCTTTTTCAAAGATTAAAATCAAGTAAAAAGGAGAAAGTAGAATGTTAGTCTGTTTCTGTATCCCTTTCTTTGCATAGGACCTCAGAAGACCTTTTTTTAAATTATTATTTATTTCTCCTGACATCCGAACTTGATATTAATTTTGAAACTACAAGGAAAATTTTTGCCTCTTTTTCTTGTTGTATTTCTACTCCAGCCCCTGAAACTATACATTGTTCTGTTTGCATGTTTCACTACAGCATTGACATATGACTTCTAGTAAAAATAATCCTATCTTTGTTTTAGGGTTTTGACTATTTCAAATTCAGGGAAGTTTCTTTGCTGAGCACCAGTAATGCACATTTTGAAAGCCTAAAAGACAGCAATTAAATCACTACCAATCACTTTCAGCTTAATAATCATCATTTTAACATTCACTCTTATACCTTACTTTTTAACAGTTTAGCAATTAGTCATATTTATGAAGCAATATCAAAAGCAGTACATCCTATTTACTGCCCAACTATGTGCCGTACTGGGGCAGGGAAAAAGATAACAAAACTATCACTGCTACCTTCCCTGAAGGTGTATGTTGTGGAATAACAACATTTTAAGACAAAACAATGTACGTGTGGGCTGAGAGACAGACTCTCTCTCTCTCTCTCTCTCTCTCTCTCTCTCTCTCTCTCTCTCAATGTTCAGGTTCCCACTTTGCTTCACATATGCTGGCTGTATTATCTGTCTCCTTGTCCTTCACTGTGCCTCACAACTCTGGCCTCTGTAGATTTCCCACTCCATGAGAGCAAGAATATTCTCTGCACCTCGTCCTTGTACTTCTGTGCCAAGTAGGCAACCAATGTGTGTACAATGAATCTTTCAAGATGATGTCAAATTGCCCAGATATTGCAACTGATTAGTTTGCTGAATTTTTTTCACACTCTTGAGTGGAAGGGTTAACTGAATTTTATTTTTTTCTTTATTTATCTATTGTATATATTTAATACAGTGTCTACAGGGTCTCACTACACAGATGGACTCATAGTGATCCTCCTGTTTTCAGGCTCCCAAGTGTTAGGATTATAGGCATGTACCACCACACCCAGGCTCTGAATTTTACTTTGAAAAGAATTTCTGCTACCTAAGAAGAAGAAAGCATATGATAGTAATAAGCAGAAGCTGGTGAATTGTAAGCATCTGACATTAATTATATCAATAAAGTGAAAACCAAAGAGGTGTTGTTTGTTTGTTTGTTTTTTGCAGTACTGGGGATTGAACTCAGGACCTTGCACTTCTCATTCAACTGAGCTACTCCCCAGCCCACAAGAGCCATCCTTCATCTGAAAAGGGAGCAAGGTTATAATGAGGGCACACTCTTTGATCTTCAGTATCTCTGCTTTGTCATTAGTGTGTTATCAGCTAGGACTCACAGATCTGGGGCTGCACCCAGAGTGTCTTAGCTTTTTTTTTTTTTTTTTTTTTTTTTTTTTTTTTTTTTTTTTTTTTTTTTTTTTTTTTTTTTTTTTTTTTTTTTTTTTTTTTTTTTT